>CM051022.1:15915673-15948173 GCA_027704905.1 Muraenolepis orangiensis | reverse complement strand
CGTTGACCTCATGCAGGAGTAGCAGTATGGCGCCGTACGAGATGGCTGTCGAGCTCCCGCACGACGACGCAGTTTTTTGTTATTTATTCTGTTCATCGCGACTATCTTTGTTCAGGAAGTTAGCAGCACGTTCATTTATAACTTTTGCACACTTCTGGAGATCAGATCAACAGTCACTCGCCGCCTACCGGAGTTTTTTCATTATTTCGCACAATTACACGTCAGCGTCGCAGGAAGAAGCGAGGGAAGCGAGCCGGCGTGCTAGTCAGGCTGAAATGTCGATCCGATTGCCCCCCACTACCCACCATTCTACTGGCTAATGTACAGTCTCTGGACAATAAGTTAAGCGAGCTACAGGCCCGTATTAAATTCCAGATTGGAGGAGAAATTCAAGAGCCACGACGCGAGGGGTATGTGGCAGTGGCTACAGATGATAACGAACTTCAGAGGGAGAACCAGTTTTGTAGAGAACTCCTCTACCTCCCTCCCAGGAGAGCTAAATGCTTTTTTTGCTCGGTTCGACGTGAACGGCAGCCCGCCGAAGCCAGTGCCGCCTGAGGAGACCAGCCTGCTGAACATCTCGGAGGCGGATGTGCGCCACACCTTCAAGCGGTTGAACATCCGTAAGGCGGCAGGCCCCGACACATGCACAGACCAGTTGGCAGGAGTCTTTGCAGACATCTTCAACCTCTCCCTGTCCCAGGCTGTTGTTCCCGCAGTCTTCAAGATGTCCACCATCATGCCTGTCCCTAAACAACCCAAGGTAACATGCCTGAATGACTATAGACCTGTAGCCCTCACCTCGATTGTCAGCAAATGCTTCGAGAGGTTGGTCAAGGACTTTATTTGCTCCGTGTTACCTGCCACGCTGGACCCATGGCAATTAGCATATCGTCAAAACAGATCCACGGACGACGCAATTGCCATGGCTCTCCACACTGCCCTTTCCCACCTGGAGGGAAAGAACTGTTATGTGCGAATGCTGTTTGTGGACTACAGCTCAGCGTTCAACACGATAGTTCCTGCCAAGCTCGACACCAAGCTTAGAGGTCTAGGCATGCCCCCATCCACGGGCAGCTGGATACTGGACCTCCTGTCGGACCACCGCCAGGTGGTGGGGATGGGCAGCACCACCTCAGAGCCACTGACCCTCAACACGGGAGCCCCCCAGGGATGCGTGCTGAGCCCTCTCCTCTACTCCCTCTACACCCACGACTGCATGGCTATGCACGGCTCCAACATCATCATCAAGTTTGCTGACGACATGATACGACAGCCTACAGGGAGCAGGTTGGATCGCTGGAGCAGTGGTGCCAGGAGAACAGCCTCGCCCTCTACATCAAGAAGACCAAGGAGTTGATCGTGGACTTCAGGAAGCAGAGAGGAGAGCACAGCCCTATCTCCATCGACGGTGTTGCAGTAAAGATGGTCAGCAGCTTCAAGTTCCTCGGCGTGCACATCTCCGAGGACCTCACATGGTCCACGCACACCACACAAGTGGTGAAAAGGGCCCAACAACACCTGTATTTCCTCAGGCGTCTGAGGAAATTCAGCATCGGCCCCCGCATCCTGAGAACATTCTATACCGGCACCATCGAGAGTGTTCTTACAGGGTGTATCACCGCCTGGTACGGGAACTGCACCGCACTCGAGCGCAGAGCGCTTCAAAGGGTGGTGCGGACGGCCCAGTATATCGTTGGAGGTGAGCTCCCCTCCCTCCTGGATATATACAACCAGCGGTGCGTGGCCAAGGCCAAACGCATCATAAAAGACATTGCCCACCCCAGCCACAAACTGTACTCACTGTTACCGTCAGGCAGGCGATACCGCAGTATCAAGTGCCGTACAAATTGACTCAGAGATAGCTTCCACAGTCAGGCCATCAGGCTGTAGAACAAGGGCGTATAGTAGAGGTGGGACGATCGATCGGCTTCCGATCATTATCGGCCGATTTTGAAGAAAAATGCGCAATCGGAGAATGCCGATCTTGCTTTAATGTTGCCGATTTCATAGCCGATCCTGCACGTGAGAAACACGTGAGCTCATCTCTTTACCAGCGAGTAAAACACGTGGGGCCCCGCCTCTTTTCTAAACAGAGTGATACTCGCCCTGCCTCAACATGTCAGCGGTGTCTGCAGTGTGGAGTTTCTTCAAAGTGTGTGATACAGATGTAACATTTGCCATCTGTAATGTGTGCAAAGAGAAAATATCTCGTGGAGGAAGCAAGGTAAAAAATTTCAACAAGACAAATTTAATAAGACACCTGAAAACCCATCACCCAGCGCAGCATGGCGAGTTTGTTAAACTGACCGTGGAGAACGAGAACCCCAGGAATGCATGATGGATAAAACTGTTCTATAACACAGGGGTTCCCACCCTTTTTGTGCCACGGACCGGCAGATACATGAAAAAAAATCTCGCGGACCAGTTGTCAATTTTCGCGGACCGGTTGTCAAAGTGTGTGTCAACACACACCCCTAACAAAACGGCAGGGCTCGATTTCAGTATAAACGCGCATGTACGCGCAGCGCCCGTAACACAAACCCCGGCTCGTTCGCGACCGACACGTCACTAGCGCGTAGTCTCTTTAGTAGCGCGTGTAACTGAAAGTCTCTCGTTATGCCGCCGATATATATTTAATCTATATATATAGATTATACCGCTATTATAGCGGTATAATCTATATATATAGATTATATAGCGGCGCTATATAATCTATATATATAGATTATACTATATATATCATCTCTATATATAGATTATACCGCCCGCCGTTCACCTATACTATATATATATATATATATAAATTATTTGAGTCAAATATGATGATAAACACACTGCTGTTTCGCCGCCCGGCATTAACACCTCCACGGCCCGGTACCGGTCCGCGGCCCGGCGTTTGGGAACCCCTGCTATAGTAGACCGCTATAGCTGCAACAAATCGGTGATCGGTGATCGGTGGGGCAGATATTTCTCATTGTGATCGGTGATCGGTGATCGATGGCAAAAAACGTGATCGTCCCATCCCTAGCGTATAGCATATAACAATGTATATTTTATTACATTGATTTATATATACATATTGCTCTTTTTCTGTGCCGATATATTGCATTTTATAAATTGCATTTTTATTTTTAAACTTCTTTTATTCTATTGTTTTATTCTATTTTTATAACTGCTGTCTGTCGTCGGGTATTGCACATAAGATTTTCACTCACTGCTTTATACTTGTGTAAACTGTGAAGAGACAATAAACTTGACTTGACTTGACTTGGAGTGTGTGGTGTTTTAGATAGAAAGTGCCGACCCATCTGTTTTTGTGTCTGTAACACCGTAGTGCAGCAGTGCACTGGGTGGACACACACACACACACACACACACACACACACACACACACACACACACACACACACACACACACACACACACACACACACACACACCGTGTGTTGCGGTGAACCCCTGTTGGCAGCATCTCTTCTCTGGGCTAAAGAGGGGATGCTGTTGCCAGACCTCATTGGGATTCTGGGCAAAAGCAGGCGCCTTATGCTCCGATGTTGTCGCGATCTAGAGGCCATTAAAGCTGCATTCACAACCGCATGCCGGCCAAACATCCACAGAACTAAAGCCGGCCAGCTTGGCCAGCTTGGCACGGGGGGAAGGACACCACGGGCCCACCGAGGCCACCGCCGTGAAAAGATGGGCACGAATTACACACGCAAAACCCACACGCCGGTCATTGAAACGACCGATGCCTCTCTCCGAACATCACCAACTACACAGCGGAAGAACCCGCGCCGGCTATCCTCTCCGGGACATTTTGTAGCTTGCTTGCGACGAGCTAGCAAACTCCTCGCCTGCGGGGAAGAGTTTATCTGTTGTTCTAGCACGACGTCGTCGTCACGCCGTTCGAGATCACCGGACGATGACATGAAAAGTCACAATCAGTGACTTTCGGAGCCTTTCGGAATCACCGGCGCCAAAGTGTCAAAAGTCTGCTAAGGCCAAGAAGAGGCGGGCTTGTGGGCCCTCGGCCCGTGGTGGCTCTTCCACTCCATATATAAGTATATAACATGGACGTTAGCTCCCGTCCGATGGAAACAAGGATCTCACGGAGTACCCCCCCCCACCCCCCTCCTGCCCCCACACACTCCCTCCCCCTACCCTTCTTTCTCTGACCCCACTCCCAGGGGCAGATGGGAGGTTAAAGTCCATCTTCTTCCTTCCGCGGTCGCCTGCCATCAGACCAGGGAAACGCTGTGGCAATGACGATGATGATGGGCTCGACGCTCAACACTCACACACGCACACACACACACACACACACACACACACACACACACACACACACACACACACACACACACACACACAATTACGGCCGACTCGAGATGTCGCCATGGCGACGGACCTCCCAGGGTGCTTGAGTGGAAGAGCCAACTACTGAGGATTTCTTTTTTTTTGGTTGGATCCTTTCTTGGTGTGATTTTGGTGCGCAGTAAGCATCAGAGTACAGGCAGACAAAGACGTTCATTTTGGTAGGCCACTTAAAATGACAGTACAGGAATGGTGAAGCGTCAGGGTCTTCAAGGTATTCAGAGAAGACCCTGGAACTCTCAGATGAAACAAAAACAATCGAATTAATTGTATTAATAAAGTAATACAATTTAATAAAATGTAATACAATTTAATAAAATGACTAAATGAGAATGGTATCTGTTATATTACAGTTACGTTGATTTGTTTGTCTTTCTCGGTCCATGCACTACGCATTTGCGTGGTTTTGTGTTGGAAAAACAATTCAACCAATCAGATATTTTTCTAGGTTGCTGGGAAGAATATCCTTCAACCAAAGTACTCCCGATGACTTTGGCCCTCAGACTGAATGAGAGCGTACGTTTGGATTGACAATTTGATCAACCAATCATATAGTGATTTGTAGCCAATGGGCGTATTCTTTCAGATTTCCCCACAGCTCAATAGGGAGCTAGAAGGTCTACTAGCTGGAGCGAGAGTGGATCTAGCGTAGTGCTACGTTGTTTCTCTTGTTGACTGATTAGTTAATGGCTGTCTTGGGTTTGTTAAGCATTGTTGTGCATTTGAATTGAGAGTTTTGACTTGATCTTTCTTTGCATTGACTTAACGTAACTAAGGGTTACAAACCCACGATCAATAATCACCTAATTTGCATATGTCTTGTCATTAGCACTTTCACCTTTTCACTTTCATTTTGACAGGTGAAAGTGCTAATGACAAGACATATGCCAGAGACATTTGGTGATTATTGATCGCTATTTTGGAACTTGAATGTGACACGTCTAACACGTGAAGCGTGTTAGACGTGTGGGCTGTGTGGTGGTCTGTATTGGTCTGTTACTTCACTACATGGACTCTGCTTTACAACTAGGGTACACTTGTAAATTGGCTGCGACAATCTGATCTGCCTAAATGAGATAAGGCATAAAGTGACTCCTCCGTCTGACTACAACACGGGGGGGGGGGGGGGGTGGTCTACAGCAGGGGTTCCCAAAGTGGGGGTATTATGTAAGTCTGTTTAATATGTAAGGGTGACGAATAAAGGAATTCTGATTCCGACAGATTCACGACTATCATTTGCAGCTGGAAAAAAAAGCCACACAATTTTCGCGATCACGATTACTCTGTTATGGTCTGTTATGTTGGGGGTCGCGGGCTGAAAAGTTGGGGAACCCCTGGTCTACAGAAGGTCCAGTTGTGATAGACACGCTTCGCCACTGCAGTACAGTAAGTGTAGTAGCTAAATAGGGCGGTGAAGAATGTTGCTCAAGCATTCCAATACAGGTCATGCTGCGGACATTGGGCATTTAAACCCAATACCTTTAGGCTGGAAGTTGCCATGGCTACAGTACTTTTGTCTATGTACAAATTTAATTGGACAAATTGAATGACGGTGAATAGGTCTTCTCAGTCAGAGAAAGCACAAAACTCACAAAGTACACACAGAGGAACACAGGATAGAGTACAGACTTCTGTGTTCTCTCTCTCTCTCACACACACACACACACGCACACGCACACACGCACACACACACACACACAGCAACAGGTAAAGGCTTTCATCTGCTAAATCCACTGAATAATTTCACTTAAAGAGACGTGTTTTGGTGTACCTTGCTGTCCCATTGAAAACACCTGATGTTTGACGGACACCACCCGTGAACAAAACAAATAAGTGTTATAAACCACCCAATGCTAAAGTAGGCTACGCATTACCACCCCCAAAGGATTTGGTCAGAAAAGGGGAGGGTCATCACATCAATTATTCATCGTCTTCATTCACAAAACATTGCAGATACAAATGAGTGCAGTCAAAGCAAGGCCGTGTGTGCGCTGAGAAGCATGCATTATTGACCCAGGTTGCAGGGGCGGAGCTAAAGGGGTGGCACAGGGTGGCACCCGCCCCCCCTGTGATCTGATTGGCCACCCTGTGTGCCCCCCCAAACGCCCATTGGGTGTTGAGTGCTGTCAATCAGTATGAGTTGTGAAAATATCGAGAAGCAATCGGATTGGCCATCCCGTGTGTGCCTCCGCAATTTCATTGGCTCTTAGTGATGTCAATCAATGTGTGCTTCAGCTACTGAGCTAGAGAATCTGTATCACGTAACGTTAATCTCTTAGAAGAATGGCCGCATGTCGCCAGCGACACAATTTCACAAAGACCACTAATGGCAGATGTTGATGAGAATATCATAAACAAGGGGACATGTCAAGCAGAATTTTAATGTTGACAGTGCAAAATGAAAAGGTCATGCACCTTCCTTACACAGTGAAAGAGTTAATGTAGCCAACAAAAATATGATGAATAAGACATAAATACACTGTGTAACTGTACAATTTAAGAAAAGTAACTATTTCCACTTAGTAGTCTAAATGTTGATGTGAGACGTCGGTGGCGGCCTTAATTTTTTACGGCAATTTTTTTGGGGTCACTTTTAGCTGGCCCCCCTAAGTTAACTGTTGTCACCCCTGTGCCACCCCCCTGAAAATGACCTGGCTCCGCCCCTGCCAGGTTGGTTGCTCTTAATGAGCTGTACGCCCTGGCTTTCCCTGTGACTGTAGGAAGTCGGTAGCAGCTTCCTGCCCCCAGGTCCTAGAGTCCGGAGCGTTTGGAAAGGCCAGAGAGCTCGAACCTTTCGGACCAGGGTGTCTTTGTTCGGCTGTCCAAATGTCCCCGTTACCCTTTGACAGTCTTGGCAGTCAATGAGTCATTTTTCATCTGCCTTGTAAAAATAATAATAATAATAATAATAATCCATCCATCCATCCATCCATCTTCTCCCGCTTATCCGAAATCGGGTCGCGGAGGCAGCAGCTCCAGCAGGGGACTCCAAACTTCCCTCTCCCTGGCAACATCGACTAGCTCTGACTGGGGGATCCCGAGGCGTTCCCAGGCCAGTGTGGAGATGTAATCACCCCACCTGTACCTTGGTCTGCCCCGTGGTCTCTTCCCAGTTGGATGTGCCTGGAAAACCTCCCTCGGGAGGCGACCAGGAAGCATCCTTACTAGATGCCCGAACCACCTCAACTGGCTCCTTTCTACGCGAAGGAGCAGCGGCTCTACTCCGAGTCTCTCACGAGTGACTGAGCTTCTCACCCTATCCCTCAGGGAGATACCAGCCACCCTCCTGAGGAAACTCATTTCGGCCGCTTGTATTCGCGATCTCGTCCTTTCGGTCATTACCCATTGCTCATGGCCATAGGTGAGGGTAGGAACGAAGACTGATCGGTAGATGGAGAGCTTTGCCTTCTGGCTCAGCTCTCTTTTGGTTACAACGGTGCGCCAAAGTGCACCCAATACCGCTCCCGCTGCACCTATTCTCCTGTCAATCTCACGCTCCATCCTCCCCTCACTCGAGAACAAGACCCCGAGATACTTGAACTCCTTCACTTGGGATAAGGACTCCCTCCCTACTTGGAGTAGACTAGAGTAGAGTAATAATAATAATAATAATGATAATAATGTATTCTTACAGTACATTGCCCTCAATATTATCACTATATTAGTGATCTGTTTCACTTGGAAGTGTTGTTGGCTTCAACTGAGGGTTGTTTTAGTGTTGTTGGCGTCCAGTGTGCTCTAGTGCAAGTGATACAAAATGTTTTGCAGTCAAACTGAAGCTACACACATATTAATAGTACTAGTAAAAGTGTATTGTATACAAATCTATCAAGCATCGATCTGGGTGGTCACTCTCACTGTGTGATGTCACCAAGTAACAGACAATTTATGTCACATGACAATTTTAAAACGGCCTGAAATGGCTCATCACACTAACAATTATTATTATTTTTTAATCAAATAACATTTTATATTCAACTTTGAATGTATGAACAACTTTCCCTGTTTGAATGTGGGTGACCAGGGACAAACCTAGTCATACAGTTAACACATCTGTTTAACACATGTTGAAGGTGGTTAGTTGGAAAGCATATAGTCTGATCTCATTGTCAAAAAAAGGTTGGGTACGTTTAAGTGTCCAGACTAGGCATCAGTAGATGTATGTACACAGCGAAGAGCCTTCTGGATGTGCAGCGGAGTCCACGAGAATACGATGCAGTGGTGCAGAAACTCAGGTAATCACTTGTCATGGTGAACACCGCCCTCCTCTGGAGAAATAGCGAACTGCAACTAGAAGATCAACACGTTATCTCAGTTATCGACGCCTTTTCAAAGGTGAATGCACCTTTGTAGAGACAAAACACTTGCCTATTCACAATTACATAATATTATATATATATATACAGTTATATATACAGTTGCAATAAAAAGTATGTGAACCCTTTGGAATTACCTGGATTTCTGCATAAATTGGTCACATAAAATGTGTTCTGATCTTCATCTAAGTCACAACAATAGACGAACACAGTCTGCTTAAACTAATACCACAAAACAATTATATGTTATCATTTTTTTATTGAACACACCATGTAAACATTCACAGTGCAGGGTGTAAAAAGTATGGGAACCCCTATGCTAATGACTTCCCCAAGAGCTAATTGGAGTCAGGAGTCAACCAACCTGGAGTCCAATCAATGAGACCAGATTGGAGGTGTTGGTTAAAGTTGCTATTTTTTTTGCTATTCTCAAGAAGCATTGCCTGATGTGAACCATGCCTCGCACAAAAGAGCTCTCAGAAGACCTAAGAATAAGAAATGTTGACATGCATAAAGGTGGAAAGGGTTACACAAGTATCTCTAAAAGCCTTGATGTTCCACGGTCCACGGTAAGACAAATTGTCTATAAATGGAGAAAGTTCAGCACTGTTGCTACTCTCCCTAGGAGTGGCCGTCCTGTAAAGATGACTGCAAGAGCGCAGAATGCTCAATGAGGTGAAGAAGAATCCTAGAGTGTCAGCTAAAGACTTACAAAAATCTCTGGCACATGCTAACATCTCTGTGGATGAATCTACAATACGTAAAACACTGAACAAGAATGGAGTTCATGGGAGGACACCACGGAGGAAGCCACTGCTGTCCAAAAAAAACATTGCTGCACGTTTGAGGTTTGCAAAAGAGCACCTGGATGTTCCACAGCACTACTGGCAACATATTCAGTGGACAAATGAAACCAAAGTTGAGTTGTTTGGAAGGAACACACAACACTATGTGTGGAGAGGCACAGCACACCAACATCAAAACCTCATCCCAACTGTGAAGTATGGTGGAGGGGCGTCGTGGTTTGGGGCTGCTTTGCTGCCTCAGGGCCTGGACAGATTGCTATCATCAACGGAAAAATGAATTCCCAAGTTTACCAAGACATTTTACAGGAGAACTTAAGGCCATCTGTCCACCAATTGACGCTCAACAGAAGATGGGTGATGCAACAGGACAATGACCCAAAGCACAGTAAATCAAAAAGTAAATCAACGACAGCATGGCTTCAACAGAAGAAAATACGCCTTCTGGAGTGGTCCAGTCAGAGTCCGGACCTCAACCCGATTGAGATGCTATGGCATGACCTCAAGAGAGCGATTCACACCAGACATCCCAAGAATATTGAGGAACTGAAACAGTTTTGTAAAGAGGAATGGTCCAAAATTCCTCCTGACCGTTTGGTCTGATCTGCAACTACAGGAAACGTTTGGTTGAGGTTATTGCTGCCAAAGGAGGGTCAACCAGTTATTAAATCCAAGGGTTCACATACTGGTCCCACCCTGCACTGTGAATGTTTACATGGTGTGTTCAATAAAAACATGAAAACATAATTGTTTGCGTGGTATTAGTTTAAGCAGACTGTGTTTGTCTATTGTTGTGACTTAGATGAAGATCAGAACACATTTTATGACTAATTTATGCAGAAATCCAGGTAATTCCAAAGGGTTCACATACTTTTTCTTGCAACTGTATATATAACTGTATATATATATAATATACCGTATGTTGCAACTTGAAAGACGTGCCCCTGTTACAAGATAAATAATAGCAATAATATAATCTAAATAATAATCATTGTATATATTGTGTAGATACATGGTCTTGCATTACAACATATCTTTTATTTTGACTCATATTTTCAGAAACATCCCCATGGAGTGAATTCAGTGTTAGTTTGTCACCGTTACTAACATTTCTGTTACTAAAACTACTGTTTCAGCAAACAGGTGTAAAGTCCTATGTTTGTGCCACCAAGAAGTTTTAAACAAAACTGTATTAATTATTCTAAAACAACAAGGGTGCCCAAGAACTTACATGACGGTCAGACACTACATGACGGTCAGACACAGGAGGGAACAACCAATCAAAGGAGGGGGTCAAATACACATGCTGTTGATGACCCTGTGCGTCAACTGTAAACAGTAAATGTAATGTTTCTTTACTATACAATACTAATATTGGACGTTTAAATGAAAACATTGGCCACTGGTCAACCATATTGCATACTATTATGCATGTTATGTTATCATTACACAATACCATTGACGATGATACATTGTCACTTGAATTATGGCAATAAAACCTGGAGGCAGACTCGTACCTTGAGCGGTGACACGTGTGTGTCAATCAGTCACCTGTGTGCTCCTTAACCTGTTTCGGGTTACAAAGGTGTCGCGGCTTTGGAGATGAGGCGTCTGCTGAAGTGACTCTTTAACCCCCTCTAGTGGTTGTACTCGGCACTGCTCTGTGCTCGGTTCAGCTCTGCACTAACTCGGTGTACAAATGAGAACATTGTGGACGGTGGATCGGATTCAGTTTTACACGGACTATAATACATAGAATAGTGAAAATCCTGTTCAAAATGTATTTTGGATTGTAAAATGTTAAGTGACAACTCAACTTTGTTTAAACGTGTTTAAACTTAAGTGACAACTCCAGCATATATTGTTACAGTCAAAATAGTATTTTGACCATAACTCACGCACTCACTCCACGTCAACACTAAAAGAGCGTTGACTTGAGTACGCTAAGAAGCCGTGAAAGAGCTTCAAGGTGAATGCACCTCGAAGCTCTTTCTCTTTGATCTCTTCCCATCTCTCTATCATCTGCTCATTCTGCCTCTCTCAACTTCATCTCTATCTCTCTCTTTAACTAATGTGTTGTCTCCCTCTGCCTCTCTTAGACCGACCAGCGCTACCGCCCCTCGTCCACCTCCACCTCCACCACCTCCAGCGTGAGCACCTCATCTGCCCCTCTGTCCTCCTCCACCCTCTCCTCCTCCTCCCTCCTCCTTCTCCTCCTCCCTCCTCCATCGGCCCAACTCTCTGACGGGCATCACCTCCTCCTACTGCCGCTCCTCCAGGAACACAAAGGTCAGAAAACATGTGTAAACTAAATAAGTTCGTGTGTGTAGATAAGTCTATATTCCTGCCTTCAGGTGGTGTCATATAGTCAGGCGATGTGTTGTCTAAATAGAATACGAGATAATAACCACAGAAAGGATCAAATTTGGTTTTAAGGGTCAGATTTATTTAATATATATAAATATATATATTGGTTGGTGTGCAGTCTCACCAACCAATCAGTCTAGCTCAGGCCAGGTATATAAAGTGCATTAAGAATAATAAGGGCTGATCTTACCTAGGTAAGGTATATATATATATAATATATAATATATAATATATATAATATGAAGGCAATAAAAAAAGGTAAAATCAGTGCTTATTCTTTTTAAGGCAGCTTAGCAGTTTTAATGTAGACATATCACTGTTAAAAAAGTTTTACTCATCTTGTATCGAGTCAGTCTTTACCTTGGCTCTTATTTGCTGGTTCTGGAATCTAAACCCGACAAATAAGAATGTTATGTAAGGAAATTGTGAGGATGAGCACTAAAATGACGGGCTGTGATCTGAATGACCTATGTCTTGTTTATCAGAAGAGGGTCATCAGGAAAGCTCATTTTAATGTTCTGTTTGTTTTCCTTTAACTGTCTGCTGCAATATAAATGTGTGTACTCTACTCCACATGGTTGAATATGAGTACATGAGAACATCAATACAAGCGTAATAAGCAATCAATCCTAGCAAAGTTATAATTGAGTCAATGATGGAAAAGCAAGTAAATATATAATGGCAATAGAACACACATGTTAATGATTATCTATATATCTATTTATTAGCATATTTTTAAAAATATAAACACAAAATATGAGCACAATCTCTGAAGAAGAAATTGAAAAAATCTCAGTTGAATTGTCTGTGTTAACGCTTTCTACCATTGCTTACACACTTAAAGTGAATCCTTAACCACAAAAACCAAAAACCTTAACCCATTGTAACCCACACGTGTTGCAAACACGTGTGGGTTACAGTTGAGTTACAGTTGATTATGTTAGACATATTCAAAATTCAAACCACTACCTGAAATACACAAAACGCCTCTGACACTAATCAAATTGAAAACCAATCAGTCTGAGCCTAAGTGAGCCAACATAGGCCTCACATGGGATCCCTAAACCACTACCCATCTCTACAATGTATTTGTTGTTTTCGGACGTGAAAATCGGAGTATGTATATTATTATTAAACATAAAAAATTCAACATTTTTTTAATTATAATTATAATGATAGTGTGTGTGGTTGGGGGCAGGTTTAAGCAGCCTCATCTGGCCTGAGTTAGACTGATTTACTCTATGGCTGCACACCTGTGGGTCATTGTAAATCAAGGACCACAGGTTAAAATATATAAATATATAAAATATATATATAAAATATATGTATATCCTTAATGTTGATAACACGCTCTTATCACAGCTACTTAAGCAGGTGACCTGGCAGTACCAAATTGTGTTATTCATCTTGTTAATATGAAGGCTTGTGAACTGCTCTATTTTGATGTTTGCGTACCTCAGTGTTATGCTATTGTCTGCTTCAACTAATGTACTCCTTGTAAGTCGCTTTGGATAAAAGCGTCTGCCAAATGTCCTAAATGTAAATGTAAAACAGCCACCGCACACTCAGGAAGAGCGCAGATGGTCCATGCTAGAGCTCCTCTGTGTGTGGTGGAGGCTGTTTTAACCTGTGGGCCTTGATTAACAAGGACCCATAGGTGTGCAGCTCACCAACCAATCAGTCTAGCTTATGCCAGGTGAGGCTGCTTAAACCAGCCACCAACCACACACGCTCCACAATTTTATATATATTTTTATAAACTATTTGATTTTGAGTAGATATACAACAATCTTTCACGTTATCACAGAAGCCTGCATTACAAATACAGTAATGTTTGGTATTAAGAACATCAGCGCGTGGTCGCTGCTTTGGAAGAGTAATTGAAATAGTGCGTGTGGGTATCATTTTGTTGCAAAAATGACATTATGAAAACGATTATTAGGTTCTGTTAGCAGAGTAAAAGCAGAGTCATTTTGACATAAAAGTTAAATGCCTAATTTTGAAATATTGAGCCACATTCAGCATATTGTGTGTAAGCAACGGGTAAAACTGTAATCGTCCTGTAGTTCCCCGTTATGGTCCTTGGTAGCACAAGAAGTTCCTCCTCTCACCACAGTTTCTAGCTTGCGTGCCACTCTTGGACAGAGTCCCACAGTTCATCCTATTGACAACGCAGGCCAATCCACACCTCATCTGTCTGGGCCTCACCGACAGCCCTCTGGGCAAAAGCTAAATCTTCTTTGGTGTGAAAACTGAGGAGATCAGACACTGGAACTTCATAGACGTCCCCCCATCCCTCATCAAGAACCCTGCAGTGATGAATTGCTTCTTCCCATGTTTTCTTCTCCTTCACTAAAACCAGACTGTCCCTCTGACAAACAAAGGTACGGTTATGATAAACACAAATGGCATCAGAAAGCTTGCCATGTTGTGTGAAGGCACAAGCCTCCCATTTAGAGGGGATGTCAGGCTGGTTAGGATTCCAGTTGGGGAGGTTGTTCAGAGTGCCATCAACCCACCACCACTCACTCTGGTTCACTTCATTCCTATGAAGTCCAACCCAGCACTCACCATCTATATCCTCTGAACACATATCAGATACCCATTTTGCATCATCTGAATCGCTCATGGTGGCTAAACTGCAATTATTACAGTTAGTTTCCGACCTGCATTTGTCCTGGGCTTGATACCAGCTTGTCTTTTCTTGGTAGCCAAAAAACGTTTTCCATAGCAGAGAGGTCTCCACATGAGGCTCTTGGCTGATGGAAAGCATGAGAATGAAGAAGAGAATCAGGTGCTTGGTCAATGAAGTCTTCATGGTTCTTCTCCACATTCAAAGGGTCTGTGCTCTGACCTGCTCTCCTGTGATAACGTGTGTTCCTCCTGACAACATCAACCATGTCATCATTCACTCCTGCTTAAATAGTCATTAACTGGTACCACCCCTTCATTCCACCAAATGACCCTCGGTTTCACAGTAATTGCTTAACATTGGAAATGTTTACATACAGGTAAATTATTTAATGCAAATAGTTTAATTGTCCACCTGTCCTCATAAGTTGGCCAATAAGCGGAGAGGGATGTGATCCTCAGATGATTTTATACAAGATATACAAGATACAAGATTTATGGTGCTCAAGTCTAGTTAAGCTCTTTGGTTTGTCATTCTTCATGTCTGTAGCTCTCTTTTGTTCACTTTCGTTTTTAGAATTCCATCAGAGACCAAACTTTTGGAGGTAGTCAAATGATGATTGGAATCAGGTGCGGTGATGAGGAACAGGTGCGCGTCGTTCACTGCCCCCCCCCCCCCCTGACAGGAGCCACATACCGGGAGTCAGTACATGCTGGGTCATCTCAGCCGAAGACGGGAGTTTTGGGACAGCAACGAGGTGCATGGCCTTAGAAAATCAACAGCAATGAGGACTACAGTGTTGCCGTGCAATGGGGGCAAGCCCCAAAGTCCAGAGCCATGGGCGACTGGGTACAGGGAGTGGACACAGGCCGGCCGGCCAGAGCCTAGTGGGAGGCTTTGCTGCGGGCGCATACTGTACAGGCCGCAACAAACTCCCGTCCTAGGTATCCACAATGAGTTGTCTAGAGACATCAGGATGGAGGAGAATCGTGGCTGAGGTGAGGTGGCTCCTTAAGTGCCCTGAAGGCGTGTGGGTGTTGGCGGCAGGGGTCCAGGAAAAAGGATGGAGGGTAGATGTAAGCTGGCTGAGACGGGCAGCAATCTGACTGTAATTACGGATGAAACGTCTGTTATAATAGGCAAATATTTGGAGCACCTTGCGGGTGGTGGGCTGAGGCCACTCCACAATGGCCTTGATCTTGCAAGGATCAGGCCGTGTGAGCTCACTCTCGATAAGGAATCCGAGGTACTCCACTGTGTTGGCATGGAAAGTGCATTTCTCTGCCTTCACTTATAGTCGACCATCCTCATACAGGTAGAGGTAGACAACAAAGATCCACCATGTCCCTCAGAACGTCATTCATGAGTGCCTGGAAGATGATGGGGGAATTTGTGGGACCAAAGAGCATCTCTCGGTACTCATAATGCCCCCTGGGTGACGTAAATGCTGTCTTCCACTCGTCACTCTCCCGGATAAGGACAAGGACAAGGTCTCCAAGGTCCCGGATCCTTCCTCGTAGCGCTAAGTCAATTAAGTCAGTCAAAAGTAGATTACATATTATAGATAGGTATATATTGTTCTAGATATTGTTGCATATTGTTTGCCAACTTATTGTACTTTTTCCCTTTTTCACACACTTTTGCCTGAATTATTGTAGTTCTACCGGAGCACTGGTTCAGTTCTTGGAGACTTGTTAGAAATGAAATGCACTTTAGACTTCTGGTGACGAGTTGTTCTCTTACCTTCCTTTGTTAAACACACTACTGTAAGTCGCTTTGGATAAAAGCCAAATGACTGTAATGTAATGTAATGTAACATAATGTAATGTAATGTAATGTAATGTAGCGTAATGTGGTAGACTGGAGGCAAGGGTGAAAGGGTCTGGGATAAGTTACAATCTCCTGAATTCATTAACTTTTTTGCCATATTCGGTCTAACACTCACTCCTTCTCCCCCTACCCACAGAGCTGGGAACCAACTGGATCTTGTCTTCACAAGATCCTGTACCACCTCGGTGATCTCTGTCACACCCCTCCCTGTCTCTGATCACCATTTTGTTGCTTTCTCTCTCCCTCTCAAATCCCCCACCTCCCTACCCACTACTCCCCACATTGTTACCTTCCGTAGTAACCTGAAAACTCTCTCTCCCTCTTCTTTCTCTGCATCTGTCCTATCCTCACTACCATCCCCCCAACAATTCTCTCTCTTGTCGGTAGAGGAAGCCTCCTCCACTCTGACTTCCTCTCTCTCCTCCTCCTTCGACTCTCTCTGTCCTCTCACCTCCAGACCAGCACGAGCCTCTCCTCCACCTCCTTGGCTGTCCGAACCTGTACGAGCCCGCAGAGCTGAGTAGCTGAGTAGCTGAGAGAAAATGGAGGAAATCTGACTCCTCTGATGACCTCGCTCACTACCTCCGTCTCCTCGCTGGCTTCACCTCCACGGTATCGGCTGCTAAATCTGCCTTCTACCGTACAAAAATCGACTCTTCTGCCTCTAACCCAAGGAAACTTTTCTCCATGTTCTCTTCCCTCCTCAACCCCCCCTCCCCTCCCCCTCCCTCCTCCCTCTCAGCTGATGACTTTGTCACCTTCTTTACGAAGAAGGTGAACGACATTACCTCCTCCTTCACCCCCACCGCTTTCCTCCCTCCCTCTTCTCCCACCCCCACTAACCTTACCTGTTTCAACCCCCTCTCCCCTGATGAAGTTAACAAACTGGTGACATCTAACCACCCTACCACCTGCCCCCTCGACCCAATCCCTTCCTCTCTTCTCCAGGACATCTCGGGCGATATCCTTCCCTTCCTTACATCCCAAATCAACATCTCCCTTGAGGCAGGCCTGTTTCCGGCAGCCTTCAAGACTGCCAGAATCAAGCCGCTCCTCAAGAAACCATCCCTAGACACCACTGATGTCCAAAACTACAGACCGGTATCTCTCCTATCATTCCTGTCCAAAACCCTTGAACGGGCTGTCTCCTCACAACTTTCTTCCTATCTCTCCCAGAACAACCTCCTCGACCCTCACCAGTCAGGCTTCAAGGCTGCACACTCCACGGAGACGGCACTGCTCGCAGTGACAGAGTCTCTTCGTGATGCCAGAAGCTCGTCCCTCTCATCGGTACTGATCCTTCTCGACCTGTCTGCGGCGTTCGACACAGTGAACCACCAGATCCTCCTCTCCACTCTCGCCGAGCTTGGAATCGCTGGAACTGCGTTATCCTGGTTCACCTCCTACCTTGCAGATCGCACTTATCAGGTCACATGGAACGGTTCCCTGTCCAGACCCTGCACCCTGGACACCGGAGTCCCCCAAGGCTCAGTATTGGGACCCCTTCTGTTTTCTCTTTACACTAAATCACTAGGCTCTGTAATCACATCTCATGGCTTCTCCTATCACTGCTATGCAGATGACACTCAACTGTTTCTCTCCTTTCCCCCCTCAGAAACCCAAATCGCAACACGCATCTCTAAATGCCTGGCCGACATCAGCAGATGGACAGCCGCCAACCACCTGAAGCTCAACCTTGACAAGACTGAGCTCCTCTTCATACCGGGGAAAGACTGCCCTCAGATGGACCTACTGGTCACCATCGAGAACACCCAAGTCTCCCCCTCAACCACAACAAGAGACCTTGGTGTGGTGGTAGATGACCAGCTGTCCTGCAATGCCAACGTCACCGCGGTGGCCCGATCTTGCAGAATTGCCCTCTACAACATCCGCAGGATCCGGCCCTTCCTCACACGTGAAGCGGCGCAGATCCTGGTCCAAGCGCTCGTCATCACCCGCCTCGACTACTGCAACTCTCTCCTGGCGGGACTCCCCGCCTCTGCAACCAAGCCCCTCCAACGCATCCAGAACGCAGCAGCACGCCTGGTATTCAACCTACCGAAATTCTCCCACGTGACCCCTCTCTTCCGCGATCTCCACTGGCTTCCGGTAAATGCTCAAATTCAAATTCAAGACTCTGGTGCTGACCTTTAGGGCAGTCAATGGAACTGCCCCAGCCTACCTCCAGGCGTTGGTCAAACCCTACATCCCAGCCAGAGCGCTCCGCTCAACTTCTGCCAGGCGACTTGTTCGACCTTCACTGATGACAACCAAACATCGCTCGTCCAAGACCCAGCTCTTCACGGCTCTGGCTCCACAGTGGTGGAATGAACTCCCGTCTCATGTCAGGACGGCCGAGTCCCTCCGCCAGCTTCCGCAAGAGACTCAAGACCCACCTGTTCAGAGTCCACCTGGACTCTCCTTGAACCCTCCTTCTCCTAAACTTGCTTAAGTCCTGACATTAATAGCTCTTAGCATGTTGTATATTCTAGCAAGTGTATATCCTTAATGTTGATAACATGCTCTTATCACAGCTACTTAAGCAGGTGACCTAGCAGTACGAAATTGTGTTATTCATCTTGTTAATATGAATGCTTGTGAACTGCTCTATTTTTATGTTTGCGTACCTCAGTGTTATGCTATTGTCTGCTTCAACTAATGTACACCTTGTAAGTCGCTTTGGATAAAAGCGTCTGCCAAATGCCCTAAATGTAAATGTAAATGTCTGGTCGGGTCACACTCAGGAAGATGACCCGCGAGGGGGTCCGGGCAGCTCGAAGGCAGCTGGCATGACATGAGGAGCTCCACCCTAGAATGCGTCCGGAGGTCAAGCACACATGAGGATTGTGGCGCTCCAACCAAGATCTTCCCAGAACAAGGGGTATGGTCGGGGACTGAATGTGGACTCAGCATATGCAGCCTACTGGGAAGTGCTCCTAAGTGCAGCAAAGAAGACGATCCCTCGCGGCTACAATGCGAGCTACATCCCGGGCTGGGACGAAGAGTGCAACCACCTCCTGCGTGAACATCAGCAGGCTGGCTCAAGGGAGGATGTGGAAGCGACTGCAACGGCACTACTCCACAAGCTGGACGCCACCTAAAGGGCCAGATGGACTGAAACCGTTGAGTCAATCGATTTCACCCATTCCAGCCGTAAGGCGTGGCAGACCATCAACCAGCTCACTGGCAGGAAAACAACACCCCCCAAGTGCCCTGTGACAGCAGATGCCATTGCAACCCAGCTCCTGAAGAACAGCCAATTCCAAGGTTCAGATAAGAACTTCGCCCGCTCTACACTGTGTGAGATATCTTCCCTCTCTAGGGCACCCAGTGTCGATGTTGACATGTCCGGACAGTTTACAACAGCTGAACTTAGGGCGGCCATCGGCAACCTTAGGCAAGGCAAGTCCCCGGGGCATGACAACATCCACCCAGAGTTCGTGACCCACCAGAGTGAGACAACATCTGCCTGGCTGTGCTCTTTTTTCTCATCCTGCTTCCGGAGGTCCAAACTGCCGAAGACCTGGCGCCGTGCTGCTGTTATCGCTCTGCTGAAACCAGGCAAAACTGCGGAAGACCCTAAGGCCTACAGACCCATCTCGCTGCTCTGCGTCCCATTCAAGATACTGGAGAGGATGATCCTCAGCCGCATAGAGCCAGTAGTGGACCCACAGCTTCCAAGGGAACAGGCTGGTTTCCGGCGGGGCAGGTCAACAGTAGATCAGGTAACCCTGCTCACCCAGGACATCAAGGACAGCTTTCAGGCCAAAGAGAAAGTTGGGGTTGTGTTGCTTGACCTAACAGCCGCATATGACACCGCCTGGCACCGTGGACTTCACCTGAAGCTGCTGAGGACTATCCCAGACCGGCATATGGTGAAGTTCATAATGGAGATGCTGTCCAACCGCAGCTTCATCCTCCGAACCAGTGATGGCCAGCGAAGCAGACTGAGGAGATTGAGAAACGGGGTGCCACAGGGGTCTGTCCTCTCACCACTGCTGTTTAATATTTACATCCACGACCTCCCGGAGACAACATCCAGACAATATGGTTACGCGGATGATCTGGCCATCATGCTGCGTCGAACAACATGGTCAGTGGAACAGGGTCTCAACCAGGACATGGGCATCTTGGCTGCCTACCTGCGCAAGTGGCGTCTGCAGCTCAGTACTGGGAAGACTGTGTCGGCCGCATACCACCTGTGCAACAGAGAGGCCAAAAGGGAACTGTCGGTGTCCGTCGACAACAAGCGTCTGGAGCACCAACTAGCCCCCAAGTACCTCGGTGTTCGGCTGGACAGGACACTGTCCTACAAACAGCACCTTGAGGAAGTGAGAGCCAAAGTGACAGCAAGGGTCTCGCTTATCCGCCGCCTTGCTGGCACAACCTGGGGTGCCTCCGCCTGGGGTGCCTCCTATCATCAACAATGCCCTTCGGATCATAACCGGTTGCCTGAAGCCCACCCCCGTGTCCTACCTGCCAGTCCTAGCGGGAATTGCCCCGGCCGGTCTCCGACGAGGGGCCGCTATCCTCGCACTTGCAAGGAAAGCCCAAGAACAAGAATGGCATATCCTGCACGAAACAACAACAAAGGCAGTGCCCCCAAGCAGACTCAAGTCCCGTCACCCCTACAACAGGACAGCACAAGAGATGCTTGGTTCCATCCCTGAGGACCTGTCTACAAGGGCATGGCTAGCAACTTCCTGGAAGCAGGAATGGGAATCGGCTGAGCCCACACGTCTGCACCATCACATCCAAGATCCGGGAGATGGAGTCAAAGGAGAACATCTACCACGCCGGCATTGGACCCTGCTGAACCGCCTCCGTACTGGGGTTGGTCGCTTCAAAGCGTCCATGAAGGAGTGGGGCCTGGCAGACAGCGCAGTATGTGAGTGTGGCGAGCCTGAGCAGACTGCTGACCACATAATCACCACCTGTCCTCTGTACAGACCTCCTTCAGAGGCTGGCCTCTTCCAAGTGGGACCAGAGACGAGAGCGTGGCTTTGTGACACTGACCTGGACATATGACGATGATACACGAAAGAAGAGAAGAAGGGGACTGAATGACATGGAGCTGGATCTCACTCTCCTTCAGGGAGAGTGTGGTGAGTTATGGGCACCATCTTGCGGCATGGTAGCAGAGAGGGGTCTCCAGGAGTGTTTGGAAACAGCTGCCTGAGAGGCTAGGTCAACGTCTAAGTTCTCGTCTGAAGTCTGAGTCAATGAGGGTGCCAATAGGCAGAGTCCGACCTTCGTAGGAGAGAGAAGAAAAAAAAAGTCTAGCTAGGTTTGGTGGTGAGTAGGGAACTGACAAGCAGCTCACAAGGACTCCCCTGTTACCTGTTGAGCCTGTTCCTTTTGGGTCCTAGGTCCTGGGCACTGGGACTGTGCCCTTCTGTCCACAGTACATACATAGCCCCCTCTGCCGATATTCCTGTTCAGCCGGGCTAAGACGTGCCAGGCCCACCTACATGGGCTCCTCTTTAGTCACAGCTGGAAGGGAAGGCAGGCCAGTGTGACCAAGAGGAGGAAAACCGGGACTGTGATTGGGTAAACTGATGGGCTGGGGAATAACTAAAGGGTTGGGCTGAGGGCACCGGACTGTGGCGGCCCCCACACTTTTCTACATTCTCTAAGGCGGTTGTCGATCTTAATAGCCAGGGAGATTCAGTCGTCCAGGGTCTCTGGCCTGTCTCTCAATTAGTTATCCATTAAGGTCTCGTTTAATCCTGTGAGGAAGTCTGAAGGGCCTCATCGTTCCATGGGCTCCTAACGGCTAAGGATCTGAGCTCGACAGAGTACTCTGCTACGCAACGACCTCCCTGTTGGATATGCATAAGGCGAGCAGCAGACTCACAACCGAGAACTGGGTGGTCAAACAGCGTTGGACTCCCAAGCGCCCTCAAACCAAATTAGAGGCGGACCAGTGAGTAGGCTGGAGATAAAAGCTATCTTAGCTTGGTCATTAGCATACATGCTAGGCTGATTCCAAATGACCATGATATTGCTTTGGCTGGATATGCTGATGGTTGTCATTGGGGAAGATGAAAGGAAGCTGTAATAAGCGGAGCATCAGGGACAGCTGCTGGCTGCAAAAGGGCTGGTTGTTGCTCTGCTGGCGGATTGAAAAACTGGGCCATCTGAGCAGTCAAGGCACGGAGCTTGCTAGACATGGCCTGCATGTTCAGCTCGGTGTTGGTTCCTTGAGCTGTGATGGTCTCAAGGCTCCTATCTGTGCTGGTAGCTCAAGAGGCTGCTTGGCTGGAGAGGGCAGCGGCGTTGGTGTGGAGCAACAGCATAGCGTAATCTGCATCTTTGGAGGAGCTCCTCGTGGCGTCAAAGGAGTAGCCCCTGGTTGTACTAGTTTGTACCGTTAGAGCTGTTGGTTTGTGACCCAAAAGCACATCCCTGGAGGCGGAAGTAAAATCGAATTGAATGGGCAGTTTATTTGTAGAAAACAAAAAATGTTCACAATGTCCAAAAGGCTCAAAACAAATTATCAAAACAAAAAAATTCGGAAGGTAGTTCCAGGTTCAAGGGTGATCTGAGTTAGGTAGACCAGCAGACGGGGTAAAGAAACACCAGGCTAACTGACAACAAAGGAGACGTGGTCAACGGTGGTACAATACAACAAAACCGAGGTAGGCATCTATTTGGTGTCCAAAAAATATGCAACGGCAATCCAAGAAAAAATAAGCAGAGGGAGTCCAAGATAAATTCTAGAAAGTTAGGTGATACTTCACCACGGTAGGAATAGTATCACCACCCTCAAACAGATCAAAACATTCCCCAACAAGAAGCCGTGGATAAACAGAGAGGTCCGCCTACTCCTAAAGGCACGTGACCGTGCTTTTAGGTTGGCCGATGCACAGGCATTCTGTTCAGCCAGGGCTTACCTGAACAAGGGCGTCAAGCTGGCCAATTTCAACCACGCGTAGGGTTGAAGAGCACTTCAACAACTCTGATCCTCGATGCATGTGGCAGGGCATCCAGGCCATTACGGACTACAAACCCTCCAACAACTTCTCCCCAACCACCTCCCTGAAGAGCTCAATGATTTTTATGCCCGCTTTCGACCGGGACAACCACAAACTGCCCACCAGGGCTACTCTCCCCGCTGACCACCAATCCCTCACCCTCTCCCCCACAGACATTTGTGCTGCACTGAGCAGAAGAAATGCACAAAAGGCAGCTGGTCCTAATGGCATCCCCGGTTGTGTGCTCAGGAACTGCACTGAGCAATTGACCGAGGTCCTAACTGACATGTTTAAGATTCAAGATTCAAGATTCAAGATAACTTTATTTATCCCGAGGGAAATTAAGGTGCAACAGTTGAAACAGGGGGAATAAATGCACACAAATATACTAATACCTAAAAACTAAAAACTAAATAACAACTAACTAAACAAAACTAGTATAAACTAAATATAACTAAATTAACTCTAAATGAAATCTAAATGTATTGATAGATGAATAGATGAATTGCACAATTTACAGTATTATTACAGTAACACGTAGGTATATACAATACACAACAATACGTATAGTGCAAATTGGCAGTAATAAAATATCAATAAATAACTCAGATGAATACTGAAAAAGTGACATGTGAAAAGTGAAAAGTGAAATTGAATTTACAGTGCAAAATTACAGTGAAAGGATTTACAGTGCGTTGGCCTCAGGTCACTGAGTCTCCCCTGTCCCTCTCACGACCCGAGGTAGATGAATTATAGAGACTGATGGCCACAGGAAGAAAGGACTTCCTGTGACGTTCTGTGGTACACCTGGGTGGAATGAGTCTGTTGCTGAAGGTGCTTCTGTATGAGGTCAGCACCTGATGGAGAGGGTGAGAGTTGTTGTCAAGGATACTACGCAGCTTGCGCAGCATCCTCCTCTCAGACACCACCAACAAGGAGTCCAGCTGGACCCCCAGGACAGCGCCAGCCTTCCTGACGATCCTGCTGATCTTGTTGGCGTCTGCTGACCTCAACCTGCTTCCCCAGCACACGACACCGGAGAAGATGGCACTGGCTACCACCGACTGGTAGAACATCTTCAGCATCGTGTTACAAACGTTGAAGGACCGGAGCCTCCGCAGGAAGTAGAGACGGCTCTGGCCCTTCTTGTACACAGCCTCAGAGTTCTTGGCCCAGACCAGTTTGTTGTCCAGGTGAACTCCCAGGTATTTATATTCCTGAACAACTTCTGCGGACACACCCTTGATGGAAATGGGTGTGGGGGTAGATTTCCTCCTGCGGAAGTCCACCACCATCTCCTTCGTCTTGTCTGTGTTGAGCTGCATATGGTTCAGCTCACACCACTCAACGAAGGAGTCCACGACGCCCCTGTACTCCTCATCGTTTCCCTCGCTGACACAACCAACAACTGCAGAGTCGTCCGAGAACTTCTGCAGATGGCTTAACATGTCACTAGCTCAAGCCATTTTGTGTGCTTTAAAACTGCCTCCATTATGCCAGTGCCAAAACACACCTTTGCTCACATCTCACATCTTCCCTGTTGCACTAACCCCCATCAACATGAAGTGCTTTGAGCACTTCATGATGATGAAATGCTCAATTTCATCAGGATCCTGGCAGCACTATTTTGAATGTACTGCATCTTCTGGATGGTCTTTCGAGTGATCCCAATAAAAGGTGCATTGCAGTAGTCTAGCCTAGAAGAGATGAAGGTATGAACAAGCCTCTCTGCATCAGGGTTAAAGTAGGGCAGAGTTTGTAAATGTTTTTGAGATGATTGGAGATTTTACACATTTTACACATAATCAGGTGCTTGGTAAATTAAGTCTTCATGGTTCTTCTCCAGATTCAAAGGGTCTGTGCTCTGACCTGCTCTCCTGTGATAACGTTTGTTCCTCCTGACAACATGAACCAATTGTGTTCTGCACCACGTCACCATTCACTCCTGTTAAAACAGTCAGACAGAGAGATGAACTGGTACCACCCCTTCATTCCACCAGGTGACCCTTGGTTTCACTTTCATTTGCTTTGCATTGAAAATTATTAGCAATTTTTGTTTACCCATTCAGGAAAAAGCCATCTAAACTCTGCTTCAAGGTCTTAGGTTTACATACATGTAAATTATATAATGTAAATGAAGCATTTGTCACATTAAGTGCCGATCACACAGGGCGCATTTGCATGCTGAAAAACACCAGGCGGCCTGCACTGCTCTTAATTGATCACGCAGGACACAATCCTATTTTTAAAAAGAGCCGTTCGACGATGCAACCACCGACCGAATCAGCTGTCAGCCTAAGCAATGTAACACAGAAGTTAAACTACCTTTAGTAGGGAACAATACTAAGCGCTAACTGGCCATTATGCTAAGAATAGACCAATAATTAAAGCACAACTACTTGCAGCACTTCAGTTAGTTAGCATCAACCTGTTAAGCAACACAAATATACTCTTCCAGATTAGTCTACGAAGGATATGAAGAATGAAGTGCTCCCTAACCCCCCTTTGAGCTCGGTGGGAAACACTGTGTACTGTATGGTTTTTCCGCTACAAATTTTTGGATTTAAATAACGTATTTGGTCAAATATACTCAATATTATTGATTTTGTGGCAATAAGTGTTACGGCTGAAGATTCCAAAGGAACATTGCACTGTAATTCACTAGAAATGCCAGGGCCATTCTGTCAGATATTAGTAAATGAAATGCTGTGTGAATCTAGTCTGGCATATGACTGACAATTTATATTTTGATTTCGGGAAAAGCTGAATAGGTTGTTGACCTATTCTCATTAACACCTTCTCACACGTCATCATTTTGACTCTGCAAAAGGCAAAATATTTTTGAGTCCTATCTCCAAAGGGATTTTGTAAAAGATTATAATTTTTGATTGGGTTTACAGCTTAGGTGATGAATGGGCTGAGAATGGATGAAATGTGATTTGAGCAGAGCAGTGGAATGGGTCCAGGGCACATTTTTCTGAGGATTTCCTCAATGTAGCTCTGCTGAACCCCAGGGAAATATAGGAGGGACGGTGGCAAAGGATAACTTAGAGGAAAGTCAAGCCAAGTCAAGTTTATTGTCTCTTCACAGTTTACACAAGTATAAAGCAGTGAGTGAAAATCTTATGTGCAATACCCGACGACAGACAGCAGTTATAAAAATAAGATAAAAATAGATAAAAATAGAATAAAACAGAATAGAATGAAAGAAGTTAAAAAATAAAAATGCAATTTTTAAAATGCAATATATCGGCACAGAAAAAGAGCAATATGTATATATAAATCAATATAATAAAATATACATTGTTATATGCTACACGCCCTTGTTCAGCAGCCTGATGGCCTGACTGTGGAAGCTATCTCTAAGCCTATTTTTGCGGCACTTGATACTGCGGTATCGCCTGCCTGACGGTAACAGTGAGTACAGTTCGTGGCTGGGGTGGGCAATGTCTTTTATGATTTGTTTGGCCTTGGCCACGCACCGCTAGTTGTATATATCCAGGAGGGAGGGGAGCTCACCTCCAACCATATACTGCACCACCCTTTGAAGCGCTCTGCGCTCGAGTGCGGTGCAGTTCCCGTACCAGGTGGTGATACACCCTGTAAGAACACTCTCGATGGTGCCGGTATAGAATGTTCTCAGGATGCGGGGGCCCATGCTGAATTTCCTCAGACGCCTGAGGAAATACAGGCGTTGTTGGGCCCTTTTCACCACGTGTGTGGTGTGCGTGGACCATGTGAGGTCTTCAGAGATGTGCACGCCGAGGAACTTGAAGCTGCTGACCCTCTCTACTGCAACACCGTCGATGGAGATAGGGCCGTGCTCTCCTCTCTGCTTCCTGTAGTCCACGATCAGCTCCTTGGTATTCTTGACGTTGAGGGCGAGGCTGTTCTCCTGGCGCCACTGCTCCAGCGATCCAACCTCCTCCCTGTAGGCTGTCTCGTCGTCGCCGGTGATCAGGCCTATCACTGTCGTGTTATAGGAAGGGCTGGACATAGAGAGCAAATGTTGTTTGAATTTTGATTGAAAACAGTCAATAAAGCTGTTACATAGATCATCTGTAGCCTCAGGAGGATGTTTATGGTGGAAAAAAGCTGATTATGTTGGAGTAGAATTTGACCGAGCATCTTTAAGTGACTTGTAGTAGGTCCTTTGATATTCACAGAAAGCCAGTTTATAGACCATGAGCCCAGAGTGTCTAAAGCAACCACCAACCTTTTTTAGACTGACAGCTCCCTGAAGGATAACGAGTATATATGGAGGGCTACTTGTTTGATACTGTGTATATTCTTTCTGAATAACATACATTTGCACAATTTGCCTTTTAAAGAAATATTATGCATTTATAATGACTTATAACTGAACGATTCCTCACCATCATTATTAATAATTATTGATCAATCATAGGAAAACACAGGTACATTTCGACTTTAATTATTTATTTTGATCTCAATTAATCTTCTTCAACATAAAGTCATACAAATCACATTCTGTACACATCACATCCCAAATATTTATAATATATAATATATATATATCACGTCCCAAATAATCCCATCCGTCATATTTTTGAAAAAATATATATCATGTCTAAATAACAACATCTGCTACATTTGAAAATGATCGCATCGTTCAAACTTTGTACAATACCATTTGAGTTTGCAAATAGCTTTTTTGACATTTCAAATATGTGAACTCCTGATGAGTGTTTTGGTGGGAGGCTTGGCACGCATGCTACTCACAAATAACTGTAATCAGGGGTATAACTTGACACCGCAACTCTGATTGAGGTTCAGATGTGCATCAGTAAAAGCATGTTCTTTGTTTGTTTTTAATAAAGTTCATATCAGAAAACGCTGACTCACACAGATATGTTGAACCAAAAAGACTAGCTGCACAAAAGTGTGTGCTGTGCACACACCTTTGTATGTTTCTGGATCCACAAGGCTCCAAAAGCTTGGTTCACCCTGGTGGGCCTTAAGGTTAATGTCACTTTGCAGCATGAGAATTTCCATCTCTACCTCACCAGCATCCAAGTTGAAAGTTGCACTTAGTTGTTCGGCAATACATGTCATGTCCACTTGCATGAAAAGTTTTGAAATTAATGACACACATGGCTCCAGCTGATCAATGTCACAAAACCTGTCCTCAAACTCTTGCCCAAGTCTGTTTATGCATTATGTTGCAGCTGTAACTGCACAGGGGGAGAGTGCAGCAATTTCCTTCTCTGTAAATGCACAGAGAAAAGGTTAATCTTGGCTGTAAAGGTGTTTACAGCACTGATCATATCAAAGACGGTCTTACCTTTGCCTTGCAGTTCACAGTTAAAATTGTTCAGTTTCCCAGTGATGTCAGTCAGAAAGGCAATATCCAGTATCCACTCAGTGTCCTGAAGCAGTGAAGAGTCTTCCCCTCTGGATTCCATGAATTCTTTGATTTCACCCAAAAGTGATAAGAAACGCTGCGAAACCCTTCCCCTGCTGAACCTTTGGATTTCTGTGTGTAGCAAGAGGTCACCATACTCAGCTGACAGCTCCTCCTACAGCACCTTGAATGACCTGTGTGGTTTAGCTTTGGAGCTTCGGATCTTCACAATATTCATCACATGATCAAAGCCCATCACTTTTGCACATAACGCCTGCTGGTGAATGATGTAGTGGTAATGCAGAAATTTTGCAGAAAATGCTGTGACAGGTACTGAAGTGTCTCTCAACATTGTGCCGCTTCGCCGATGCCACAGACACAGACACAGACACAGACACAGACACACAGTTTGCTTTCACAGTTGTGAGGAAAAACTCTTCGTTAAAGTAGTACTTTAACGAAGGCCGCTTTGCGGATCCTGTTTGAACCTGACGCAAAAGGTCTGTTTCTAAAAAAAAAATAGTTTAAACTGTAACATGCATATAAAAGTTGTTATTTTCCATGTTAATGTAAGTGTGATTTATAAAAAACAAAAGAAAGCTATTAATTGATTTATTTAGCGCTGACTCACGCTATTTTTTGAATGTCCCCCGCGGGCGTCTCATTGGCTGCCTGCGGGCGACCAGGCGCTCGCTGGGCACCGTGTTGGCTACCACTGGCCTAAAGCGTCGTTCCAGGACATGCCCAGCTGTTTTGTAATTTCCTCAGTTAATCTGTGAAGGGGGCAGAGCGTGAAAGGTTGACCTCACGTGTCTTGACAGGGGCATGGAGATCAAGAATACTGCTCAAAAATGTATCGTAGAGCTCCACTTATTCATCCATTGATGCAAAGGCTTGGCAGGTGATCGCCAGAGGTCCAAGCCATGGTGGCTGGGTCAATGCTTTTCCAGTTCCGGAAAAAAACATCTGATGCTTTGTTCTAGAAGGGGGCGGCAGAAATGTCAAGGCTTTTGAGATCACCTTGTGGTCAGAAATGTCCAGATCATAGAGCTGTAGATGACTGATAGGGGCAGAGTCAGTAATGACCAGATCAAGTGTATGCCCCCTGGTGTGAGTAGGAACCTCACCATGCTGCTGCAGGCCAAGACACTCAAGCAGACACAAGAACAAAATAACAGCAGGGGTTGTCAACATGGATATTTAAATCACCTACAATGACAATGTTGGCTGCCATGGTGCAGTGGAGTGGAAGTGGAAGCTGGCTTGATAGCCAGGAGGGAAGCCCTCGTTTAGTACATAGTAGTCCTCTGGTTTATCCCAGGTTTGTTAGGTACAGGAAACCAAGTCCTTTGTCCAGGATGTGGTTGTGTATGAGGAGGGATTTATTAGTGAGGAATGGTGTATTAAACAGCTCCATGGTGACAGGAGACAGAGCTGAGGGTGGAAGTCTCTGCAAGCTCCGCAATACACTGTGATCTGCCACATGTTTTCCTACACACCTAGTAGTGTCGGGTAGTCTCGGGATGTTTCCAACGATGACGCCCGCGCCTGGATTCTTCTTCCTGATTCCATATTGAAGCCGCAGCGCGAACCTCTATGGATGTAGCAAGGTCACTTTTTTTTTTTATTCCAAACTCTTGGCAGTGAGTTAAAAAGCCCATGTGGAATAGAACTATGAAGCAGCATTAAAGCCGGTTTGTCCCCTATCATCTTCCAGTCCATATAACGTAGGCAGTTCTCTCTCTGCGCTGTTCTGTCTCTGCTCATATGCTCACCCCCAGCCCCGCCCCTTCTCTGCGTCGGCACGTCGGCTCTCACACAACTGTCAAGCTACATGGAGACGGACACGGTGCCGGTCGGAAATGTGGAAGGGCTAGTTTCAAAGAAAAAAAACAACGGTTCTATAATTTGGAGATATTTGGGATTTCAGATGAGGAGCAAAGCGACGCTATCTGTAAAAGCTGCGTGCTGCTGCAGCCTCCAAGCCCTCTCTGCCCTACACTCTGCCCTACACTCTGCCCTACACTCTGCCCTACACTCTGCCCTACACTCTGCCCTACACTCTGCCCTACACTCTGCCCTACACTCTTCTCTACACTTTGCCCTACACTCTGCCCTACACTCTGCCCTACACTCTGCCCTACACTCTTCTCTACACTTTGCCCTACACTCTTCTCTATGCTTTGCCCTACACTCTGCCCTACACTCTGCCCTACACTCTTCTCTACACTTTGCCCTACACTTTGCCCTACACTCTGCCCCTACACTCTGCCCTACACTCTGCCCTACACTCTGCCCTACACTCTTCTCTACACTTTGCCCTACACTCTGCCCTACACTCTGCCCTACACTCTGCCCTACACTCTGCCCTACACTCTGCCCTACACTCTGCCCTACACTCTGCCCCTACACTCTGCCCTACACTCTGCCCTACACTCTTCTCTACACTTTGCCCTACACTCTGCCCTACACTCTGCCCTACACTCTGCCCTACACTCTGCCCTACACTCTGCCCTACACTCTGCCCCTACACTCTGCCCTACACTCTGCCCTACACTCTGCCCCTACACTCTGCCCTACACTCTGCCCTACACTCTGCCCTACATTCTGCCCTACACTTTGCCCTACACTCTGCCCTACACTCTGCCCTACACTCACCCCTACAGGGTGAGGGTGGAGGAGGTGACATTGTCTAACCTGACTAACTGGGGTCTGTTGGTTAGGAAGTCTAATAACCAGTTACAAACTGAGGGGTTAACTCAGCGCAGTTCCTGAGCACGCCACCGGGGGCGCCATCAGGACCAGCTGCCTTATGCGCATTTGTTCTGCTCAGTGCCGCACGCACGTCTGTGGGGGAGAGGGGGAGGGGCTGGTGGTCAGCGGGGAGAGGAGCCCTGGTGGGCCGTTCGGGGTTGTTTCAGTCGTAGCTCAATGATTGAGCTTGTCAGGGAGGGATGAGTCAGTGGTTGGGGGTTGAGTTGTTGGAGGGTTTATAATCCGTGATGGCCTGGGTGCCCTGCCACATGCGTCGAGATCAGAGTTGTTGAAGCGGTCTTCAATCCTTCGCTTGTGGTTGAGCTTGGCCTGCTTGATGCCCTTTTTCAGATTAGCCCTGGCTAAACAGTAGGCCAGTGCATCGCCAGACCTAAAAGCAGCGTCACGTGCCTTTAGGCTTCTGGTTGGGGAATGTTGTGATCTGTTTGAGGGTGGTGACCGGGTCAATGCTGGAGTTGATGTAATCCAAAACAGAGGAGGCGTAGGAGTCGATGTTGGTGTGGGAGTCCAGGGTGACTTGGAGGCAAACAGGCTGTGTGTAGAAACCGGTTCTGCAATTCAGAGTCTTCTACCTAAGGCCACACTTTGACTGTCCTAACGGTGGGCTTCACATGCTTGATGAGTGGCATGTACTGTGTTGTTTAACGCTACATGTGTTGGAGCTACTCTATGGGCGAGCTAGTTACACATGGCATTGCTAACCTGATGTTCCGTTTTGTGTTTCAAAGACGACAATAAATGAGGGACGTTTGCTCTGCCTCAACCTCCATTGGAGTCCTGTTCCCTGTCTGTCCTCCTGGCCCTGTCTCTCCTCCTGTTCCCTGTCTCTCCTCCTGTTCCCTGTCTCTCCTCCTGGCCCTGTCTCTCCTCCTGGCCCTGCTACACCCATCACCCATAACACAACGCAGAGTCATCGCTGGGGCTCGCCGCCTGAGAGACAGGGTGACAAATGTATAGCAGGAAGGCAGCACTTTGTATTAATTTATCCAAGGTTCGCCTTAATCCAACTCGGGGAGCAATCAAACACATAGCAAAAGATTAAGGGTCTTGATAAAAAT
>CM051022.1:15873173-15890673 GCA_027704905.1 Muraenolepis orangiensis | reverse complement strand
GGATCTGGTGGTTCACTGTGTCGAACGCCGCAGACAGGTCGAGAAGGATCAGTACCGATGAGAGGGACGAGCTTCTGGCATCACGAAGAGACTCTGTCACTGCGAGCAGTGCCGTCTCCGTGGAGTGCGCAGCCTTGAAGCCTGACTGGTGAGGGTCGAGGAGGTTGTTCTGGGAGAGATAGGAAGAAAGTTGTGAGGAGACAGCCCGTTCAAGGGTTTTGGACAGGAATGATAGGAGAGATACCGGTCTGTAGTTTTGGACATCAGTGGTGTCTAGGGATGGTTTCTTGAGGAGCGGCTTGATTCTGGCAGTCTTGAAGGCTGCCGGAAACAGGCCTGCCTCAAGGGAGATGTTGATTTGGGATGTAAGGAAGGGAAGGATATCGCCCGAGATGTCCTGGAGAAGAGAGGAAGGGATTGGGTCGAGGGGGCAGGTGGTAGGGTGGTTAGATGTCACCAGTTTGTTAACTTCATCAGGGGAGAGGGGGTTGAAACAGGTAAGGTTAGTGGGGGTGGGAGAGGAGGGAGGGAGGAAAGCGGTGGGGGTGAAGGAGGAGGTAATGTCGTTCACCTTCTTCGTAAAGAAGGTGACAAAGTCATCAGCTGAGAGGGAGGAGGGAGGGGGAGGGGAGGGGGGTTGAGGAGGGAAGAGAACATGGAGAAAAGTTTCCTTGGGTTAGAGGCAGAAGAGTTTATTTTTGTACGGTAGAAGGCAGATTTAGCAGCCGATACCGTGGAGGTGAAGCCAGCGAGGAGACGGAGGTAGTGAGCGAGGTCATCAGAGGAGTCCGATTTCCTCCATTTTCTCTCGGCCGCCCGTAGCTCTGCTCTACGAGCCCGCAGAGGTTCGGACAGCCAAGGAGGTGGAGGAGAGGCTCGTGCTGGTCTGGAGGTGAGAGGACAGAGAGAGTCGAAGGAGGAGGAGAGAGAGGAAGTCAGAGTGGAGGAGGCTTCCTCCACCGACAAGAGAGAGAATTGTTGGGGGGATGGTAGTGAGGATAGGACAGATGCGGAGAAAGAAGAGGGAGAGAGAGTTTTCAGGTTACTACGGAAGGTAACAATGTGGGGAGTAGTGGGTAGGGAGGTGGGGGATTTGAGAGGGAGAGAGAAAGCAACAAAATGGTGATCAGAGACAGGGAGGGGTGTGACCGAGATCACCGAGGTGGTACAGGATCTTGTGAAGACAAGATCCAGTTGGTTCCCAGCTCTGTGGGTAGGGGGAGAAGGAGTGAGTGTTAGACCGAATATGGCAAAAAAGTTAATGAATTCAGGAGATTGTAACTTATCCGACTGGATGTTGAAGTCACCCAGAACCACGAGTGGGGTGCCGTCCTCAGGAAAGCAGCTGAGGAGGGCGTCCATCTCGTCAAAGAAGTCACCAAGAGGGCCCGGTGGTCGGTAAATTACGGCAATGTTGAGCCTAGTTGGGATGGTAACAGAAACAGCATGAAATTCGAGTGCCGATCTGGTCAGATGACCCAGAGGGAGTACCTGATATGACCAGTTTGGAGAGACTAGGAGTCCCGTTCCTCCACCACGCCCAGAGGGTCGGGGGGTGTGGGTGAAGGAGTAGGTCGCGGAGAGAGCAGCTGCGGTAGCCGTGTTCTCAGGGGTGATCCAGGTCTCGGTGAGAGCCAGGAAGTGGAGAGACTGGAGTGCGGCGTAGGCCAGAATGGTTTCTGTCTTCTTGACCGACGATTGGCAATTCCAGAGTCCCCCTTTCACCACAAGATCTGTGAAGGTAGAAATAGTAGGATAGAGGAGATTGGAAGGGTTGCGGCGTCGAGAGGGAGAGCCTCGATGCCATCTATTGCGGGAGGATGTCCAGACTACAATGGAATGACGACACATAGCAAGGGTAGGAGGACTAGATTTGACTAACTAGGACTAACTCCCTAGACAGACTCCGGTAGAACGACTCCTTGGTCTTTGTTCTGGGTCTTAGTTCCTGGGGCCTGACGCTAAATGCTGACGCTAACAAACTACTTCTATGTTAATAGCCTATGCGATAGGGAGAGAGACTCATGCAGGGTTAGGCTCCTCCCTGTCGTTAACTCTATTGACTATGGCTGTATGGGCCAGACTGGGTGATTATCTTAGCACAACAATAGGCCTGTACACCTCACTTACTATGTACAGGTAACTAGCTTTGAGAAAAAGGTTCTACAATTTTATCAACACAAATACTAAGAACAACAATAAATCTTATGTCTACTTACCCACAGCAGAATACTATGTAGCCTGCTTCAAGAACAAAAATGTACTACTACTACTACTACTACTACTACTACTGCTACTACTACTACTGCTACTACTACTACTACTACTACTACTACTGCTACTACTACTACTACTACTACTACTACTACTACTACTGCTGCTGCTACTACTACTACTACTACTACTACTACTACTACTACTACTACTACTACTGCTACTGCTACTACTACTACTACTACTACTACTACTACTACTACTGCTGCTGCTGCTGCTGCTACTACTACTACTACTACTACTACTACTACTACTACTACTACTACTACTACTACTACTACTGCTGCTGCTGCTGCTGCTGCTGCTGCTGCTGCTGCTACTACTACTACTACTACTACTACTACTGCTACTACTGCTACTACTACTACTACTACTGCTGCTGCTGCTGCTGCTGCTGCTACTACTACTACTACTACTACTACTACCACAACCACTACCTACTACTGCTACTGCTACTACTACTACTACTACTACTACTACTACCACAACCACTACCTACTACTACTACTACTACTACTACTACTACTTCTACTACTACTTCTACTACTACTACTACTACTACTACTACAGTGTTACTGCTGCTGGTGCTTCTAGTATACTTCTACGATTGTTAATGTAATCTTATTCTACACACACTACTGATCAGAATCAGAATCAGAATGCCTTGATCGTCTTTGTACCAATGAAATTGCATAGCTAACTAAGCTAGAAAATATATAACAGATACAAAATAAACAGAAGCGGCTGGGATGAGGATCAGCACCTCCAAATCTGAGGCCATGGTTCTCAGCAGGAAACCGGTGGATTGTCTACTCCAAGTGTGAGATTGACAGGAGAACAGGTGCAGCGGGAGCGGTATTGGGTGCACTTTGGCGCACCGTTGTAACCAAAAGAGAGCTGAGCCAGAAGGCAAAGCTCTCCATCTACCGATCAGTCTTCGTTCCTACCCTCACCTATGGCCATGAGCAATGGGTAATGACCGAAAAGACAAGATCGCGAATACAAGTGGCCAAAATGAGTTTCCTCAGGAGGGTGGCTGGTATCTCCCTGAGGGATAGGGTGAGAAGCTCAGTCACTCGTGAGAGACTCGGAGTAGAGCCGCTGCTCCTTGGCGTAGAAAGGAGCCAGTTGAGGTGGTTCGCATCTAGTAAGGATGCTTCCTGGTCGCCTCCCGAGGGAGGTTTTCCAGGCACATCCTACTGGGCAGGTCAAGGTACAGGTGGGGTGATTACATCTCCACACTGGCCTGGGCGCGCCTCAGGATCCCCCAGTCAGAGCTGGTCCATGTTGCCACAGGGAGAGGGAAGTTTGGAGCCCCCTGCTGAAGCTGCTACCTCCGCGACCCGACCACGGATAAGCGGGAGACGATGGATGGATGGATGGATGGATGGACAAAATAAACAGGTAACAAAAATGTCCATTTAAAAACGGTTGTTGTGGTGTTGTTGGTGGCTGGTTTGAGCAGCCTCACCTGGCCTGAGTTAGAGACTGATTTCTCTATGGCTGCTGAGGCTGCGCACCTGTGGGGCCTCGGCTCACGGGTTCAAACAGCCACCACCACACAGACTTGAGGAAGAGCTCTAGCATGTTCCATCTTCTTTGTTCACTATTATTCAAACTTGCATTAAACCGGATTCCTCATCACCCTGTGTCCTTGTCTTCGGGAGGAGCCTCAAGAAGCCGGCTGAATGAATGCATGGCTGGTGGCAGCGTTGTCTGCTATAACGGTGTCTATATATACATATATATATACACATAGAATTAGAACTAGACCACTACTACTGGTAGTATGAAGGCTCCGATTTACTTACAACAAAATCAAAATTGCCAAGCTGTCTACTATTGCTGAAACACAGGGATTTCAAGAGAGTACAATCAAACCAGGCTGCGCCGTGTTGGGAGACCTGCTCTGGCTCTCCCACAGAGCATGTGGGAGACTATTGGCTCAGTACCCTAACCCCCCCCCCACACACACACACACACGCACGCACACACACACACACACACACACACACACACACACACACACACACACACACACACACACACACACACACACACACACACACACACACACACACACACACACATACATACACACACACAGCAGTGATTGAAACCCAATGCCATTTTGTCTGTGTCAATATGCCCATTTGTAATTTGTTTTAAGTATGTTGGGGCCTTATTGCTACTACTACACTACTGCTATTAGACCTCGGCTAATGTTACTATAGTACTCACAACTATCTATTGTATGTTCAGTGAGCGAGCATGTGTGTGAGTGTGTGTGTGTGAGTGAGTGAGTGAGTGAGAGAGAGTGTGAGAGAGAGAGAGAGAGAGAGTTATGTGTGAGAGAGAGAGAGAGAGAGAGAGAGAGAGAGAGAGAGAGAGAGAGAGAGAGAGAGAGAGAGAGTCTGTGTCTGTGTCTGTGTCTGTGTGTCTGTGTGCAGCCTTATCCTTAGTCAGCCAGCTGTGGTATTTTATGAGGACAGTCTAAGCCGCTTAATATTAGCATTGCTACCATTGTCCCCTAATAGCATATTAGCATCGGCGCTCTATATTTAGGCTACCCGTGCAAATGAATAGGGATTGGACAGCTCATTGGCCAGTGGAAGTGGCAGCATTCTACAGACAGGAAGAAGTGATTTAACCTGTATAATTGTCCCCTCATCTGAGGAGGTGACGGGAGAGAGAGTGAGAAGGAGTCTGTGTGTCTGTGTGAGAGAGAGAGAGAGAGAGAGAGAGAGAGAGAGAGAGAGAGGCAGGCAGAGAGGCCATGCAGGGTTAGGAGAACAATGGTGAGGGAGGGAGAAAGGGAGGGAGAGGGAGAAGGGTTCAGCGAGGGCAGATAGAGAGACAGAGCAATAGAGAGATGGCGCAGACAGAGAGCGGGAAGGGAAGGAGCGGAAGGAGAGCGGAATGAGAGAGGAGGAAATGGATAAAGAGAGGAAGAGAGAACAAGGAGGTTATGTGTGAGAGAGAGAGAGAGAGACAGAGAGACAGAGAGACAGAGAGAGAGAGGTGAACAAGTCGTTCCATTGTCAGAGAACAGAGGGCTAATGTTACTGTCTGTGAACGCGCCAGTTGTGATGAGTTAGCTAAACACACAAACCGCCACAAACCCTTAAAAAACTCACTGTTTCCAGAACTTTCTTTTTGCAGCGCTTTTGATTGGTGCTTTCTCCTAATGGGAGAGGATCCATTTCAGAAGGGGAGGAGGGGGGGGTGAAGTCGTAGAAAATGGAGAGACCAGAGGGCATGGAGAGACATCGCATTGGGGATGAATTCTCTCGTGTTTGGGGATGAATTCTCTGCATGTGCGTGTGTGCACACACACACACACGCAGGAATGCACACACATGCAACACACCACACACAGGAAAACACACACACACATATGCACACACAAACACACACATATGCACACACACAAACACACACACACACACACACACACGCATGCACAAACACGTTCCCATCATTGAAATCCCGAAACCGAAATCAAAAAAACAAAACTCAAAACCAAAACCAAAACAGACAAAGAGAACCAAAGCTATAGTGCCCTGCATGTGGTACACACAAGTCAACACAGCTGTGAGCGGCCACTGCCGCCGCCGCCGCCGCCGCGGGGGGGCGGGTGGGGCAAAAACACATGAATAAAATACTGTACAAATGATGAAAAGTACAAATTTCCCACAGGGGAGGGAGGGGTGTGTGTGTGCGCTGCTGTGTTCTCTCCCTGTAATTTGCCGCGTGTCTGCGCTGCGCTGGAGGCCAAGAGCCAAACATTCCAGGGCCGGCCCCACGAAGCCAACCCACCGTCGCACATGAAACACTCCTACAAACCTGCAGCTGGTCCTGGGAATAGGGTCCCCAGATGTTGGGGAAGATGTGTGTGAGTGTGTGTGTGTGTGTGTGTGTGTGTGTGTGTGTGTGTGTGTGTGTGTGTGATTGTGATGTGTGTGTGTGTGTGTGTGTGTGTGTGTGTGTGTGTGTGTGTGTGTGTGTGTGTGTGTGTGTGTGTGTGTGTGTGTGACGTGTGTGTGTGTGTGTGTGTGTGTGTGTGTGTGTGTGATGTGTGTGTTTGTGTGTGTGTGTGTGATTGCAATTTCTAGTCGTCCAAGGGAGTTCATGTGAGTTCAAGTTTGTGTGAGAGGGGATTTGTGATGTGTGTGTGTGGGGATGTGTGTGTGTGTGTGTGTGCGTGTGTGTGTGTGTGTGTGTGATGTGTGTGTGTGGGGGTGTGTGTGTGTGTGTGAAATTGCAATTTCTATTCCTCCAAGTGAGTTCATGTGAGTTCAAGTTTGTGTGATGTGTGTGTGTGTTTGTGTGTGTGTGTGTGTGTATGCGTGTGTGTGTGTGTGTGTGTGTGTGTGTGTGTGTGTGTGTGTGTGTGTGTGTGTGTGTGTGTGTGTGTGTGTGTGTGTGTTTGTGTGTGTGTGTAGATTGCAATAAACAATTTGTATTTGTCCAAGAGAGTTCATGTGAGTTCAAGTTTATGTGTGAGACTGAATGTGTGATGTGTTATGTGTGTGTGTGTGCGTGTGTGTGCGTGTGTGTGTGTGTGTGTGTGTGTGTGTGTGTGTGTGTGTGTGTGTGCGAGTGTGTGTGTGTGTGTGTGTGTTCCTCTCCACATCAGAGACCTAGTTTAACTCTACAACTGGCATGTGCATTAGTGTTTGATATACAAACAAGTTTGCGTGGTCCATATGTTTGACATTCACACATGAGTGATTAAAGCCACGCCCACATTGTGTGTGGGCGTGGCTTCTCGCCCTCCCTTGACCTTGCACGACATCACATAACATAGCATTCACATTACAATCATTTAAGCCTCAGTCACACATTGCCGATTATGGCTCACGTTTGAGATCACGCTACATATTATATATATATATATATATATATATATATATATATATATATATACAGTATATATATATATAATATGCTACACATGCTAAGTGCTACGACATGAAAAGTGAAAAAGTCTGATTACTATCCTGAATGATGTGGAATGTCCTCTCGTTGTCTGGCAGTAAACATCGTGAACGCTTTAGCAGACGCTTTTCTCCAAAGCGACTTACAGTCAACATAGGTGGCAAGAGAACAACTCGTCACCAGAAGTCATAAGTGCATTTCACTCCCTACAAAGCCTCCAATGGCAGAGCCCGTGCTCAGGTAGAGCCAGTGCTCAGGTAGAGCCAGTGCTCAGGTAAGGCCCGTGCTCAGGTAGAGCCCGTGCTCAGGTAGAGCCAGTGCTCAGGTAGAGCCAGTGCTCAGGTAGAGCCCGTGCTCAGGTAGAGCCCGTGCTCAGGTAGAGCCCGTGCTCAGGTAGAGCCCGTGCTCAGGTAGAGCCAGTGCTCAGGTAGAGCCAGTGCTCAGGTAGAGCCAGTGCTCAGGTAGAGCCCGTGCTCAGGTAAAGCCAGTGCTCAGGTAGAGCCAGTGCTCAGGTAGAGCCAGTGCTCAGGTAGAGCCCGTGCTCAGGTAGAGCCAGTGCTCAGGTAGAGCCAGTGCTCAGGTAGAGCCCGTGCTCAGGTAAGGCCAGTGCTCAGGTAGAGCCAGTGCTCAGGTAGAGCCAGTGCTCAGGTAGAGCCGTGCTCAGGTAGAGCCCGTGCTCAGGTAGAGCCAGTGCTCAGGTAGAGCCAGTGCTCAGGTAGAGCCGTGCTCAGGTAGAGCCCGTGCTCAGGTAAGCCAGTGCTCAGGTAGAGCCAGTGCTCAGGTAGAGCCCGTGCTCAGGTAAAGCCAGTGCTCAGGTAGAGCCAGTGCTCAGGTAAGGCCAGTGCTCAGGTAGAGCCCGTGCTCAGGTAGAGCCCGTGCTCAGGTAAGGCCAGTGCTCAGGTAGAGCCCGTGCTCAGGTAGAGCCAGTGCTCAGGTAGAGCCAGTGCTCAGGTAGAGCCCGTGCTCAGGTAGAGCCAGTGCTCAGGTAAAGCCCGTGCTCAGGTAAGCCAGTGCTCAGGTAAGGCCAGTGCTCAGGTAAGCCCGTGCTCAGGTAAGCCAGTGCTCAGGTAAGCCCGTGCTCAGGTTAAAGTACAATAAGTTGGTTTCCTAGATTTGACACAAGGAGTACATCAAACAGAGGCAATGACAAAAAGTGAAGTCAATAGATACAAGCTAATAAGCATTCTGATGCTCTGGTTCCACCAAAACACACGCCTGCCTTAATCCTGCTAACTAGCATCAATTAGCCTGCTAACTAGCATCCATCCGTCTTCTCACTAGCATCAGCCAGCCTGCTAACTAGCATCAGCCAGCCCGCTTACTAGCATCTATTAGCTTGCTAACCAGCATCCATTAGCCTGCATAACCAGCATCCATTAGCCTGCATAAAAAGCATCCATTAGCCTACTAACTAGCATTGGTTAGCCTACTAACTAGCATCTGTTAGCCTACTAACTAGCGTCCATCAGCCTGCTAGCTTTATAAAAGGTAAAAGGTAACCCGCTATAGGCCACAAGAACACAAACACTAGGTATATTAGGACTGGCTCATGTTCTTGTGCTGTGTTATGTTTCAGTCATCATTTATCACTCCTGATGGCCACTGAACAGAATCAATCACTCATTACTGAACATTGATAACCCATGGAGGCTCGCTGTGGTGGCGTCTGCATGTTTGCGGTGGTTGAGAAGGTGTGAGTGTGTGTGTGTGAGTGTGTGTGTGTGTGAGTGTGTGTGTGTGTGTGTGTGTGTGTGTGTGTGTGTGAGTGTGTGTGTGTGTGTGTGTGTGTGTTCATGCTCTCTTCCTCACAGTAGACACACAGACTCGTAAGATATGTGGACAAACTGTACTCAACACGATGATTGGGCCACTGAATTTCCTGTTCTCCTTAATCAATACCAATCACAAAGTAATTCACCTCTCTTTCTCTTTCTGTCTCTCTCTCTCTCTCTCTCTTTCTCTTTCTCTTCTGTCTCTCTCTCTCTCTCTCTCTCTCTCTCTCTCTCTCTCTCTCTCTCTCTCTCTCTCTCTCTCTCTCTCTCTCTCTCTCTCTCTCTCTCTCTCTGTCTCTCTCTCTCTCTCTCTCTCTCTCTCTCTCTCTCTCTCTCTCTCTCTCTCTCTCTCTCTCTCTCTCTCTCTCTCTCTCGTGTGTGTGCGTTTTGTATATTTATATATTTATATATCGTATTGTATTTACTTTATATGATATACATATATTTTATATAGACTTATATATATACTGTTTTTTATATAATATAATATAATATAATATAATATGTACATATATGTGTACATATAAACTGTAGGAAAATGAGGTTTTATTTACATGCTCACCAACAGAGACAGCCTTGTTGTGGACCTACAGGAGTTTATGTTAACAGGCTAATTACTAGCGGAAAATATGTGCTATTTGTGTGTGTGGTGTGTGTGTGTGTGTGTGTGTGTGTGTGTGTGTGTGTGTGTGTGTGTGTGTGTGTGTGTGTGTGTGTGTGTGTGTGTGTGTGTTCAATATGTACAGTGTGTGTTTGTGTGTGTGTGTGTGTGTGTGTATGTGTGGGGGTGGGGGGGTCGAGGCAGTCATTTAAACAAGCCGCTGATGTGTGTGCATTGGTTCATATACTGTTCACACACACACACACGCATGCGGGCACGCACACACACACGCATGCAGGCACGCACACACACACACACACACACACACACAGACACACACACACACACACACACACACACACACACACACACACACACACACACACACACACACACACACACAGATGCACACATTCTGATTCCGTGATCGATCAATCTAACATCTAAAAAGTTTATTTCACTTAATTGTATAATTGAATGGTTTTAAGAAAAAATTGTGACTTGTCGTAATGTTACCTGGGTAACAAGGAAGCTTCCAAAGATGGTGTCAAGGTTATAGGGAGCATCACTAATGGGTGGTCCACAGGAACAGAACACACACACACACACACACACACACACACACACACACACACACAGTATCAGCTTTCCAGTCCAAGTGTGACTTTCCAAGTAAGGAACATGCTGTCAGTGCTGAGAGTTGTCTGCTATACGCTAACAACACGCACGCTAATGCCCTTACATGGTGGTGCCAGACAGCTAAAGATGCTAGTGCTGCAGCCGCTAGCTAAACAGACTGGCGGGACATATCACACACACACACACACACACACACACACACACACACACACACACACACTGAGGAGACTGAGGAGACACACACACTGAGGAGACATGCACACACACACACACACACACACACACACACACACACACACACACACACACACACACACACACACACACACACACACACACGTGTGTGTGTGTGTGTGTGTGTCTCTCTCCTCCTCCTTCGACTCTCTCTGTCCTCTCACCTCCAGACCAGCACGAGCCTCTCCTCCACCTCCTTGGCTGTCCGAACCTCTGCGGGCTCGTAGAGCAGAGCTGCGGGTAGCTGAGAGAAAATGGAGGAAATCGGACTCTTCTGATGACCTCGCTCACTACCTCCGTCTCCTCGCTGGCTTCACCTCCACGGTATCGGCTGCTAAATCTGCCTTCTACCGTACAAAAATCAACTCTTCTGCCTCTAACCCAAGGAAACTTTTCTCCATGTTCTCTTCCCTCCTCAACCCCCCCTCCCCTCCCCCTCCCTCCTCCCTCTCAGCTGATGACTTTGTCACCTTCTTTACGAAGAAGGTGAACGACATTACCTCCTCCTTCACCCCCACCGCTTTCCTCCCTCCCTCTTCTCCCACCCCCACTAACCTTACCTGTTTCAACCCCCTCTCCCCTGATGAAGTTAACAAACTGGTGACATCTAACCACCCTACCACCTGCCCCCTCGACCCAATCCCTTCCTCTCTTCTCCAGGACATCTCGGGCGATATCCTTCCCTTCCTTACATCCCAAATCAACATCTCCCTTGAGGCAGGCCTGTTTCCGGCAGCCTTCAAGACTGCCAGAATCAAGCCGCTCCTCAAGAAACCATCCCTAGACACCACTGATGTCCAAAACTACAGACCGGTATCTCTCCTATCATTCCTGTCCAAAACCCTTGAACGGGCTGTCTCCTCACAACTTTCTTCCTATCTCTCCCAGAACAACCTCCTCGACCCTCACCAGTCAGGCTTCAAGGCTGCGCACTCCACGGAGACGGCACTGCTCGCAGTGACAGAGTCTCTTCGTGATGCCAGAAGCTCGTCCCTCTCATCGGTACTGATCCTTCTCGACCTGTCTGCCGCGTTCGACACAGTGAACCACCAGATCCTCCTCTCCACTCTCGCCGAGCTTGGAATCGCTGGAACTGCGTTATCCTGGTTCACCTCCTACCTTGCAGATCGCACTTATCAGGTCACATGGAACGGTTCCCTGTCCAGACCCTGCACCCTGGACACCGGAGTCCCCAAGGCTCAGTATTGGGACCCCTTCTGTTTTCTCTTTACACTAAATCGCTAGGCTCTGTAATCACATCTCATGGCTTCTCCTATCACTGCTATGCAGATGACACTCAACTGTTTCTCTCCTTTCCCCCCTCAGAAACCCAAATAGCAACACGCATCTCTAAATGCCTGGCCGACATCAGCAGATGGACAGCCGCCAACCACCTGAAGCTCAACCTTGACAAGACTGAGCTCCTCTTCATACCGGGGAAAGACTGCCCTCAGATGGACCTACTGGTCACCATCGAGAACACCCAAGTCTCCCCCTCAACCACAACAAGAGACCTTGGTGTGGTGGTAGATGACCAGCTGTCCTGCAATGCCAACGTCACCGCGGTGGCCCGATCTTGCAGAATTGCCCTCTACAACATCCGCAGGATCCGGCCCTTCCTCACACGTGAAGCGGCGCAGATCCTGGTCCAAGCGCTCGTCATCACCCGCCTCGACTACTGCAACTCTCTCCTGGCGGGACTCCCCGCCTCTGCAACCAAGCCCCTCCAACGCATCCAGAACGCAGCAGCACGCCTGGTATTCAACCTACCGAAATTCTCCCACGTGACCCCTCTCTTCCGCGATCTCCACTGGCTTCCGGTAAATGCTCGCATCAAATTCAAGACTCTGGTGCTGACCTTTAGGGCAGTCAATGGAACTGCCCCAGCCTACCTCCAGGCGTTGGTCAAACCCTACATCCCAGCCAGAGCGCTCCGCTCAACTTCTGCCAGGCGACTTGTTCGACCTTCACTGATGACAACCAAACATCGCTCGTCCAAGACCCAGCTCTTCACGGCTCTGGCTCCACAGTGGTGGAATGAACTCCCGTCTCATGTCAGGACGGCCGAGTCCCTCGCCAGCTTCCGCAAGAGACTCAAGACCCACCTGTTCAGAGTCCACCTGGACTCTCCTTGAACCCTCCTTCTCCTTTGTGAAACCCCTAAACTTGCTTAAGTCCTGACATTAATAGCTCTTAGCATGTTGTATATTCTAGCAAGTGTAGATCCTTAATGTTGATAACACGCTCTTATCACAGCTACTTAAGCAGGTGACCTGGCAGTACCTAATGTGTTATTCATCTTGTTAATATGAAGGCTTGTGAACTGCTCTATTGTTATGTTTGCGTACCTCAGTGTTATGCTATTGTCTGCTTCAACTAATGTACACCTTGTAAGTCGCTTTGGATAAAAGCGTCTGCCAAATGCCCTAAATGTAAATGTAAATGTAAATGTGTGTGTGTGTGTGTGTGTGTGTGTGTGTGTGTGTGTGTGTGTGTGTGTGTGTGTGTGTGTGTGTGTGTGTGTGTGTGTGTGTGTGTGTGTGTGTGTGTGTGTGTGTGTGTGTGCATGTGTATGTGTGTGTGTGTGTGTGCATGTGTATGTGTGTGTGTGTGTGTGTGTGTGTGTGTGTGTGTGTGTGTGTGTGTGTCTGTGTATGTGTGTGTGTGTGTGTGTGTGTCTGTGTGTGTGTGCACTTTATGTGTATCATATTTGAGTGTTATTCAAAATATGTCGTGTAACGGTTAGTGTTTTTGTGTTTTGTTTACCTTAAGTACTTTAAGTAAGTAATGGAGTGTATGTATTTAAGAAGGCTTTTATTCTCTCAACCTGGCCGATTGTGTGTGTGTGTGTGTGTGTGTGTGTGTGTGTGTGTGTGTGTGTGTGTGAGCACAGGTCATGTCATTTATTTGATTTATCTTTGAATGTTCAACATGTATATGAAGCTTCTTCTGGAGAGAGATCTCTGGCCCTGACCCATTGTCCTGGGCTCTCCTGCCCCACAAAACACTTCATGCTGCTGTAGTAGAAACTAAAGATAACTTTCCATACCCAATCCCCATGTTGTTCATTTAGAGAAGGCATGCGGTGTGGCGATAACCCCTCGGACTCCAATGATGTCATCTCTCTCTCTCTCTCGCCCCCCTAAACACACACACACACACCCACACACACACACACACACACACACACACACACACACATACACACACACCCACATACACACACACTCTCTCTCTCTCTCTCTCTCTCTCTCTCTCTCTCTCTCTCTCTCTCTCTCTCTCTCTCTCTCTCTCTCTCTCTCTCTCTCTCTCTCTCTCACACACACCCACACAAAAACAACAAACATGACAGGAAGTCACATGGGCAAAGTGGGGGGGTGCCCAGGGGTTCAGGGGCACTACTCCCATCCAAATGTGTTTTTGCAATCGTCTTCCCCTGTTTGTTTAAACTCTGGAAACCACCCACGTTGGGATATCAGACGGACCAGACATACACACACACGCACCACACGGGCCTGTTGGCAGACCTCGGGTAACCCCCCCTCACTTCATTTAATTTTAAGATGAAGCATCTTATGACTACTTTGTATACCATTGAACCAATATATATCATGTTACTGTATATATCTATATTTATAAATAAAACTAGGGGACAATGCTCGTGCTTCGGTTGCAGGTTGTTTACATTCAGTCACAAACTTACCACCGTTCACATTAGCCTGAGTAACATTAGCAGCTACCCAGCTTGGAAACACCGTGAGCTAACAGGCTAGCAGGCTAAATACCTACGCGATGTGGGCAAATCAAAGATATTTCTGGGGCAAATAGCTTGCCAGCAGCCAGCAAGTTGGTGATGGACAGACTTTATTGTGGCTATAGTCACAATCATTTTTTTTTCTTATTCAATCCCCATATATACAGAACGCTATCAAAATACTGTGTGTTCATATTTCTAATTGAAAACCATAAAACGGAATATTTATTTTGAAATTTCTCGTAATATGGTCATGTCATTAGTCGGGTTTCCATCACCATATTTAGATTCGCATTTTGAAGTATTGCATTTGAAAATGCGGATGGAGACGGCCAAATTCCTATTACCTTCCTCTTAGTTCAGGCCTTGGCTCCTCCAGGGAGCAGAGGCCATTGACGAACGTCTTCCATCTCACTCGGTTGGGGGCAAGTTTTTCAAGGTTTCCCCAGTTTTTCCCACTCGCAGACATCTCTGAGGGACATCCCTCCTCCAGCTGTTCTTGGGGCGACCTCTTCTTCTCTTCCCTCGTGGGTTCCACTTCAGGGCTTGTCAGGTGATGATGTTGTTGGTTTCCTGAGAGTCCTATCCAGCTCCTCTTTCTTCTTCAGGATCTGTAGGTCAATGGGATGCTTTTATTACCTTCCTCTGATTCGCATAAAAGTTGATACGCTCGCTTGAGGTGGTTTTTGACGGATTATATTTGAGTTCATTCGTAAAAGCAGAGATGGAAACAACTTTGCAGAATCAATTCGGACGTAGCGAACTTTGAAGTCACGTGACTTACGCCGTCGGCTTCTTCTCAAGCGTCCCGATATCCGTCATCACTGACATAGTTTGTTCGCTCCGACTTGTTGATGGAAACACATTAGTTGTGCGCAAAATCTTGTGTGCAATACCCGACGACAGACAGCAGTTATAAAATAAGATAAAAATAGATAAAAATAGAATAAAGTTAAAAATTTGAAAAAAAAAAATAAATGCAATTTATAAAATGCAAAAATCAGCACAGAAAAGAGCAATATGTATATATAAATCAATGTAATAAAATATACATTGTTATATGTTATACTGCCTTGTTCAGCAGCCTGATGGCCTGACTGTGGAAGCTATCTCTGAGCCTATTTGTACGGCACTTGATACTGCGGTATCGCCTGCCTGACGGTAATAGTGAGTACAGTTCGTGGCTGGGGTGGGCAATGTCTTTTATAATTCGTTTGGCCTTGGCCACGCACCGCTGATTGTAAATATCCAGGAGGGAGGGGAGCTCACCTCCAACGATATACTGGGCCGTCCGCACCACCCTTTGAAGCGCTCTGCGCTCGAGTGCAGTGCAGTTCCCGTACCAGGCGGTGATACACCCTGTAAGAACACTCTCGATGGTGCCGTTGTAGAATGTTCTCAGGATGCGGGGGCCCATGCTGAATTTCTTCAGACGCCTGAGAAAATACAGGCGTTGTTGGGCCCTTTTCACCACGTGTGTGGTGTGCGTGGACCATGTGAGGTCCTCGGAGATGTGCACGCCGAGGAACTTGAAGCTGCTGACCCTCTCTACTGCAACGCCGTCGATGGAGATAGGGCTGTGCTCTCCCCTCTGCCTCCTGAAGTCCACGATCAGCTCCTTGGTCTTCTTGGCGTTGAGGGCGAGGCTGTTCTCCTGGCACCACTGCTCCAGCGATCCGACCTCCTCCCTGTAGGCTGTCTCGTCGTCGCCGGCGATCAGGCCCATCACTGTCGTGTCGTCAGCAAACTTGACGATGACGTTGGAGCTGTGCATAGCTATGCAGTCGTGGGTGTAGAGGGAGTAGAGGAGAGGGCTCAGCACGCATCCCTGGGGGGCTCCCGTGTTGAGGGTCAGTGGCTCTGATGTGGTGCTGCCCATCCTCACCTCACCTCACCTCACCTTGATTTTGATCCTGCATGCCATGCAAAGAGTATTCCTCCGCTACACGCGTTGATAGAGTGTTTGAATCAATGTTTATTTGTTTGTTTATTAGTGTGTGCCTTCGAAGTTGTGAATGTCTGTGGAAATGGATGTGAGTGGAGTGGATGTGATCCTTACTGTGTCAATCCGTGTGGTCACCAATCTTTTTGGTTGATTCATATATTTTGTATTTGTATTGTATTATATTGTATTACTTTGATTTTAACTGTGTTACTGTATTCAAGAGATTGATGTGTGTCACATGTGTTAATGTGTTAACCTCAAGTAAATGATTTAGTTTGCAGATGATTCAATTTATGATCTGATCAGTGTCACGGGCCTAGCCCCTTCCTAGTCCTCCCTCTGTTTGTTTTTGTCTGTGTTTGGCTGTGTGTGTGTGTGTGTGTGTGTGTGTGTGTGTGTGTGTGTGTGTGTGTGTGTGTGTGTGTGTGTGTGTGTGTGTGTGTGTGTGTGTGTATGTGTGTGTGTGTGTGTGTGTGCGTGGGTGTGTCCACACCATGTGCTTTTGTTTACCGGCCGACGCCCCCGTCGTTGGCCACTTCCTGTTGTTTCCCTCCATGTGTTCCCCTCCGCCCACCCCCACCCCCACCCCCACCCCCACCCCCCACCCCCACCCCCCCATGTGGCTGATTGATTGACTGATTGTCACTCACCTGACTCCTGTTGGTTCTCATCTCTGCTGGCATTTAAGGTCTCGTATGTTTGTTATGTTTGAATATTTTGCTCTTGTCTGAATTCATTTGTAGTGATAGACTTGTTGCCTAACCTACTTTTGCTCCTGCCTCTTTGTGGACTTCTTATATTTAACTAAATTGACTCTTTTGTTGCTGATCAGTGTTTGTTTGTCCCCCCCCCCCCACCCCCCCCCCACCCCCCTTGTATCGCAGCTGTCCATTAAAAGACATTCAAAGGACGTTCCTCATGCTTTTGTGTTTGTAATTCCGGTCTGGTCTCTGCTCGGGGAATCCCTGACCATCAGAACATGTGCGTTTAGTATAATTCCTGATTTATAACATTCAAAGATGTTGTGGATTTAGGAGTCGATCTATGTTCATAACAAATAAGGTTTAATTTTACTTTATGTCATACCAAGTCTCAGGGCTTTTGACTTGAGACTGATGTCTGATAAGATTTAATGATTGAAATGTCGATTCTTTATGATCTTGGGGAAATCCAGAGAAGCAGAAATAGGCGTTGGCTCATGTTCAGACAATGATCGACTAGCAAAGAAGGCCTCTAATTATTAGACCCAAACTAGTGAGTGAAGACGCGATGGTGGGGGGAAAACCCCACGTCAAATATTAGAATTATTCTGATGTCAAAAATATCCTTTAAAAGTTGCG
>CM051022.1:15863173-15865673 GCA_027704905.1 Muraenolepis orangiensis | reverse complement strand
GTGACATGTGAAAAGTGAAAAAGTGAAAAGTGAATTCGGATTTGAAATAGAATTTACAGTGCAAAGTACAATGAGATGATTACAGTGCGTTGACCAAAAATAAAATAAAAATAAGTACGTTGGCCTCAGGTCACTAAGTCTCCACTGTCCCTCTCACGACCCGAGGTAGAGGAATTATAGAGTCTAATAGCCACAGGAAGAAAGGACTTCCTATGGCGTTCTGTGGTGCACCTGGGTGGAATGAGTCTGTTGCTAAAGGTGCTTCTATATGAGGTCAGCACCTGATGGAGAGGGTGAGAGTTGTTGTCAAGGATACTACGCAGCTTGCGCAGCATCCTTCTCTCAGACACCACCAACAAGGAGTCCAGCTGGACCCCCAGGACAGCGCCAGCCTTCCTGACAATCCTGCTGATCTTGTTGGCGTCTGCTGATCTCAACCTGCTTCCCCAGCACACGACTCCGGAGAAGATGGCACTGGCTACCACCGACTGGTAGAACACATTCAGCATCTTGTTGCAAACGTTGAAGGACCGGAGCCTCCGCAGGAAGTAAAGACGGCTCTGGCCCTTCTTGTAAACCGCCTCAGAGTTCTTGGCCCAGACCAGTTTGTTGTCCAGATGAACTCCCAGGTATTTATATTCCTGGACAGCTTCAGCGGACACACCCTTGATGGAAATGGGTGTGGGTGTGGATTTCCTCCTGCGGAAGTCCACCACCATCTCCTTCGTCTTGTCAGTGTTGAGCTGCATATGGTTCAGCTCACACCACTCAACGAAGGAGTCCACGACACCACCCCCCCCCCCTCCCAAACCCCCCTACCCCCCCCCAGGCCAACAATCAGACTGACTTATACCGATGTCTTTCCGTAAGTCAAACCGAGCATGGCTGAGAGTCTATCGCGGCAACGCTAGCGATATTAGCTTAAACGCTAGAGACCTGCAGCCTCCAATACACCCTGTTGTTCCTACCACTCAGCCTCCATTTTGCGCGTTCACACATAGGGGGGAACGCTGCCCAAGAAACCACTTCTAACCACTTCTCTGTTAACGAAAGTCACGATAACATCTTTATTTGATCTTATTTGTGTGTTGTTCAATGTTGTTCACATGAGGAAGTTGTGATAGCGATGATAGTTGTGATAGCTGTTGTTAGCGGTGATGGTTGTGATAGCGTTGATAGTTGTGCTAACGGGGATAGTTGTGCTAACAGGGATAGTTGTGCTAACAGGGATAGTTGTGATAGCGTTGATAGTTATGCTAACGGGGATAGTTGTGCTAACAGGGATAGTTGTGCTAACAGGGATAGTTGTGCTAACGGGGATAGTTGTGCTAACAGGGATAGTTGTGCTAACAGGGATAGTTGTGATAACGGTGATAGTTTTGTTAGCAGTGATAGTTGTGATAGCGGTTAACTTGTGATAATGGTGATAACGGTGATAGTTGCGTGTAGCAGACAACGCTTCAACCAGCCATTAACATGGCTACTTGCGAGCTCCTCCCGAGGACAAAGACACAGCTTGATGAGGAATCAGGTTTATTGCAAGAGTTTTGAATAATGGTGAACAGAGCAGGCTAGGCATGGAACATGCTAGAGCTCTTCTCCTCTAGTGTATGTGTGTGTGTGCTGGACGCTGCTTTAACCTGTGGGCCTTGATTAACAATGACCCACAGCTGTGCAGCCCCACCAGCCAATCAGTGTAAGTCCGGCATGGAGAGGCTGTTTAAACCAACCACCAACACACACGGTCCACATGGTGAAAGCGGTGATAGTTGTGAAAGTTGTGATAAGGGTGGCACGTTCTCCACATAGCAAATGGACATGCTAGTCATTCCTTTGCGAAGAATGTTGTTGATGCCCTTCCTGTTAGAAGAAGCATGTGTGTGTGTGTGTGTGGGGGGGGGGGGGATGTGTGTGTGTGTGTGGGGGGGGGGGATGTGTGTGTGTGTGTGTGTGGGGGGGGGGGGATGTGTGTGTGGTGGGGGGGGGGGGGGTGTGTGTGTGTGGGGGGGGGGGGGGGGGGGGGGTGGTGTGTGTGTACACGTGCCTCCCTGCCACCTGTGGTTTGAGCATCCAGTAGATATTTTCGACCGACTTTGCTCTCTCTCTCTCTCTCTCTCTCTCTCTCTCTCTCTCTCTCTCTCTCTCTCTCTCTGTCTCTCTCTCTCTCTCTCTCTCTGTCTATGACCTCTGACCTCAACTGCTGACCTGCCCGTGTCTTAGCGGCGGTAGCGTGAAGTTTAGCGGTGCTGCGGCGCTCTGTAAAGAACAGAACTAGGACGACAGGATGACTGAAAACATCACCTCCACCGTCACCTCCACCGTCACCTCCACCGTCACCTATCATGTGGGAAGAGAGTGAAGAAGGAACCGTCCCTCCCCATCCTGGTCTGACAGGCCTGGGAGGAGGTGGGTCAAGAGGTCATGGGGTCACCGCTGGTGGTAGACATCGGGTCTGCTCATGTCGTCATGTCGCCGCTTACGTCAAGCGTCCGTCAGTCTG
>CM051022.1:15848173-15855673 GCA_027704905.1 Muraenolepis orangiensis | reverse complement strand
CGTTGATGGTATCTTCTCTTTAAACATCAAACTCTTTCTTCAGGGTGAAGAGAGACCCTTTCCAATGGTTCTGAGGCTGTTGTTGTAGAGTCCGGGGCTGTGCGGAAAGGAAGTGGTTCTGAACTTTTAATCTGGCGATCCACACTCAGTAAGCTGCCCGGTTTCTCCCAAGGCTCCTGAGAGGACACCTCCCTCAGTGAAGCTATTCAGTGACCTGCATCCTGCAGGTCACTGAATATCCGCTGGTCCTCCTGGAGACGTATTCCCCGGATATAGGTGTAAGGAAGGGCTTCAGCAGGGCTCATCGGCCACATGTGACATGGTAGGTAGTGTAAGACAAAACATTCAACATGTCCCACGGCAAAAGTCGGTTGCCAGACTATCATTGGCCAGTCTGCATTCCAGGGGAACGGTTAAGCCATGGGTGAATTAGGAAAAACTAAAATTTCCATACAATTTGGTTGCAACCTTGTTCAAAGTGGGGATACAGTGGGCTTCCACTGTGTAGGTGCTGCCTTAGAGCGTGTTGTGAACAGTTTCTTGGAGGCCAGTGCTACACCGAGACGGAAGCTGGAGGCGGTGGTTGTGAATAAGTCTCTGTTTTGCGAAAGAATCCGAAATCCAAAAAAAATTGTGCTGATGATTCCAAAAAAAAGATCCTTTCTGTTCTGTGGTCAAAATGGGCACATTTTTAATCAATAGTTTAGCCAACATTATGGAACGCTTTGGTTGCTAGTGTTTTCTTGTCCCAGTAAGCTATTCGCCATAATGATCCGCCACACACAGATGTATGGCTGTGGATGTTCAATATCGTTACAAAAGAGGACGATGGGTCAGGTCACTTCATCTACCTGAGACCCGCTGCCAGGAGTGTTCAGGATCAATTGGTTCTTCATCTACCTGAGACCCGCTGCCAGGAGTGTTCAGGATCAATTGGTTCTGTGTGTCCTTTAGTGTGCAGGAGGGAAACCTTTGTCCTTACAGCTGGTGTTTCACATGCCGGTGTTGTGGTTTTGTTTCTGGTTTTTCTCTCTCTCTCTCACAGTATCGGATCCATTGAGTTGATACATGTAAATAAATCGAACCTTTCGAACTTTTCCTTTTTTTTAAACGGTTATTTTGATCTTAGTTCAGCTGTCTCGACTAGTAACTCGCTGACTTTCCTCCAGACAATGATTCCCGCTCATTTATTGCTTGTCGGGCTTGTTTCGAGTGACTTGCACCAGACGTAGGACCAGGAGCCAGGCAGTGTGAACAGTAACGATAAGTCAGTCAGCGAGTGGGCGTGTAGACTGATCCGGTACATCATCAGTGTTGGGGGTAACGCGTTACAAAAGTAACGCAATTACAGTAATGTATTACTATTTGCTGTAACGCAGTAATATAACGCATTACTAATACATTTTCGGTAATATTTTACTCGTTACAATCTAAGTAACGCGCGTTACAACGCATTTTAACCCGTTTAGCTGTTGTTTTTTAAAGAATTCACCAACACCGCGAGACATCCCGACAACAGAAAAAAGCCGGGACTCGGGAGCAAGCGCGATTTCCTGTTGTTTTTTTTTTCTCTCCTGTTGAGGCTGATGATGACAACAGACACGGCGCAGCCGGACTCTACGTTTGCGCGATGGACATTCGCCCATTATTTTCAGTTCCTCAAAGAGAAGGAGAAGAACATCATTGTAAAATGCAACCTGTGTGCGACACCGAGGGAACTCTCGACGTCAAAAAATAGCACCAGTAACTTAAAGAAACACCTGGACCGGTGCCACGCTAACACTAAGCTGAAAGAGAGGGATGCACCTGCGGAGAAGAGAAAGAAAAAAGAGGACGAACATACGGGACAGACAAAGCAACAAAAGTTAAGTTTCTCTCGGTCTGCCATGGTTCTTGAAGCCAGAGAAGTGAGGAGACTGGTGGCAGAATTTATTGTGGAAGACATGCACTCCCTATGATGACAGCCCAGTGCCACAGCTGATGCGCCCATGTCAGTGGAAACAGAGGTAATGTCTTATCTCAGTTCTGCCCCTGTGATGGAAAGCCTGCACATGTTTCCAAGGATTAAACAAATTGCACTCCGCTATAACACCCCAACACCATCCAGTGCACCAGTAGAAAGACTTTTCAGTCTTGGGAATCTTGTGCTCACCCCAAAACGCAACCGTCTTGGTGATGGACGCTTTCAGCGCCTTCTCCTGATGCGCTTCAACAGATATTTCAGTCAAGAGGGTGGTGGAATAGGCTAGTCCCCCCCACTACACCCTAGAACCAGAAGTAGGCTATGTCCAGGCCATAACTGCCTTTATAGTTCTGTTTACTTTACCAGCCTTCTAGGCTGCATGCTACCTCTGTTATATAGGCCATTTGACAGGAACAGGTTTCTGTGAAGAATTCATTTTTTATTTTCAATTTTATGTTTATTTATTTATCCAGTCTTACATTTTTTGTGAAGTTGGGAGTGAAATGACTGATTTGTATTTCATATTTGCCAAATAGGCCCATGCACTTTATTTTATTTTCAGTATTCTTGAAGTACCGTATGTGCTTTAGCTAGAGTTCTAGCTATAAGTGATTGACATTTTACCAGCCTTTCTGTGGTAGCCTACGTTGTAGCCATTTTTTTGGCAAATTTCCTGGCTTCTCTGGCCTGTGTTTTATTGATTAGCCGTTGTAGGCTATGTTTAGATTACATGTTAATGTTTGTTGGACTCATAAAACAGAAGTTGTGTCCATTCAGTGCATGGCATCTTTGTGCTGTAAGCTTGAATTAAAAGAGAATAAAACAATAGAAACTAAAAGAAAAAGAGATTGTGTGTTTGTCATATTATAAGGCTATAGGCTATGTTATAGTGGGCTCTAACTCTATTTTGTTTCATATGAATAGGCCAGGACTTTAAATATTTGCAGCATCTCCATCATAACTTACAGACTTTGATCATTTGTCTGCTTATATGATTCTAACTGTCATTGTTACTCATTGTATTGTGCCATGAGCCTTTACTGTGCCTATTATATTAAGTTATTAGTAGCTTTAGGGGCCTACACAGTCATTATGTTACATCATCCTCCACTGAATGTAAATAATCAGCTATAACAATCTGCAGTTTAGCATTTTTAAATGCTTAGTCATATATTTCTGTGGCTATTTTGTTGAAAGTAACTCAAAAGTAATACACAAGTAGTGTAACGCATTACAATTCAGAGATAGTAATATTGTAATGTAACTAATTACTTTCAAATGACAGTAACTAGTAATATATAATGTATTATATTTTGGATGTAACTTGCCCAACACTGTACATCATACCAGACACTAACAAGAGTCGTTCAAGAAGATCTGTTGGTTCGTTTTTCCCCCATCGCCCATCACTATCTTTCACCCCCCGCTCCCCCCCCCTCTCTCTCTCTCTCTCTTGCTCTCTCTCTCTCTCTCTCTCTCTCCTCTCTCTCTCTCTCTCTCTCTCTCTCTCTCTCTCTCTCCCTCTCTCCCTCTCTCTCTCTCTCTCTCTCTCTCTCTCTCTCTCTCTCTCTCTCTCTCTCTCTCTCTCTCTCTCTCTCTCTCTCTCTCTCTCTCTCTCTCTCTCTCTCTCTCTCTCTCTCTCCCTCTCTCTCTCTCTCTTGCTCTTTGTGTGTGCACCTCTCTCACCTGACAGCTTGTCAAGTTCAGTGCCCGGAGTGGCTGCCAATCCAACTGTCATGTTGTCATGTCTCAGGAGGACAGCAAATGAATCATAAGCAGCATCTTTTCACGCCACGCACCACACCCACCAGGTGCAGCAGGGGAAGAAGAGTGAGGAGGGGTGAGGGGGGGGGTGAGGAATGCATGGCGATGGTAATTATGGTTCATTCGTTTTGACACTCCACACACACATATACACACACACACACACACTCACACTCACACATACACACAGGAAATCTTCTAGACTGAGGACATTGGGGATGCCCCCCAATGTCCGGATGCTTTTAGCTGGGAGTCAACCACTCCTAGACCATCCTCTCTAATGCTCCCCCCCCCCCCCCCCTACCAGTAGACCATCCTCTCTAATGCTCCTCCCCCCCCCCCCTACCAGTAGACCATCCTCTCTAATGCTCCCCCCCCCCCCCCTACCAGTAGACCATCCTCTCTAATGCTCCTCCCCCCCCCCCCCTACCAGTAGACCATCCTCTCTAATGCTCCTCCCCCCCCCCCCTACCAGTAGACCATCCTCTCTAATGCTCCCCCCCCCCCCCTACCAGTAGACCATCCTCTCTAATGCTCCTCCCCCCCCCCCCTACCAGTAGACCATCCTCTCTAATGCTCCCCCCCCCCCCCCCCTACCAGTAGACCATCCTCTCTAATGCTCCTCCCCCCCCCCCCCCTACCAGTAGACCATCCTCTCTAATGCTCCCCCCCCCCCCCTACCAGTAGACCATCCTCTCTAATGCTCCTCCCCCCCCCCCCTACCAGTAGACCATCCTCTCTAATGCTCCTCCCCCCCCCCCCCTACCAGTAGACCATCCTCTCTAATGCTCCCCCCCCCCCCTACCAGTAGACCATCCTCTCTAATGCTCCTCCCCCCCCCCCTACCAGTAGACCATCCTCTCTAATGCTCCTCCCCCCCCCCCTACCAGTAGACCATCCTCTCTAATGCTCCTCCCCCCCCCCCCTACCAGTAGACCATCCTCTCTAATGCTCCCCCCCCCCCCCTACCAGTAGACCATCCTCTCTAATGCTCCTCCCCCCCCCCCCTACCAGTAGACCATCCTCTCTAATGCTCCTCCCCCCCCCCCCCTACCAGTAGACCATCCTCTCTAATGCTCCTCCCCCCCCCCCCTACCAGTAGACCATCCTCTCTAATGCTCCTCCCCCCCCCCCCTACCAGTAGACCATCCTCTCTAATGCTCCTCCCCCCCCTACCAGTAGACCATCCTCTCTAATGCTCCTCCCCCCCTCACCCCTCACTCCCTCACAGGATTACCAACTGCCACTGGTCCATGGCGGTTGGCTGATTAGTCTTTGATGCATGGTATAAAATGTGTGTGTGTCTTCCTGATTGTGAATGTGTGCATTAATTCATGTGGAATTAATGCACACATTTCTTTATGTCATTTCTTTACTTTAAGCAGAGCGTTGGTTTGTTGCTCAGAGTGAATGATTGATTAATATTAATTGGGATTAAGGATTAGAGTTTTGGATTAGAGTTAGGATTAAGATCTGTTGCCCTCCCCCCCCCCCCCACATATCGCCACCCAGGTTCAAGTTCAGAGGTCACTTTATTTATTCCTTTTCAGTGTCATAAAGGCGGGTTAACATGGCCACACACACACACACACACACACACACACACACACACACACACACACACACACACACACACACACACACACACACACATAGCCAGTCACGCATACAAAACAAACCTTGCTGGTATGTATTAAGCATCTATTCAGGAATGTAAAACCCACATTATGAAGATGAAGTCATGGTTGTTCCAATGCTTAATGGTATTGATTACATTGTTAGATCCAAATCAATACAGTGCATTCATTTCCCAAACGAAGGGATCTTGTTTTTACTTGTAAATGGGTCATAACCATAACCCTAACCCTTATTATTATTATTATTATTATTATTATTATTATTATTATTATTATTTTTATTATTATTTGTATTATCATCCTTATTATGAAAATTATGATAATTATTATTATTATTAATTATCATTATTGTCATCATTATCATTATTATTATTAGCATTAGCATTAGAATTAGCATTAGAATTAGCATTAGAATTAGCATTATTATTTGTATTATTTGTATTATTATTATTATTATCATTATTATTATTATAACCATTTTTATTGTTATTCTTATTCCATTAAGAGGACACTGTCTTCATGTCCTGACATGACATAAGCAAAGTGTTTCTCAAGCCGGCCAACCGGGGACCAAAGTCTAAGGGTCAGAAGGTCGCTTTGCGTTGGAGAGCGGGGCCATGCAGACAAGCCACCTGGCTGCCATTGATTCCAGTGGATCCATAGTGCGTGTGTGTGTGTGTGTGTGTGTGTGTGTGTGTGTGTGTGTGTGTGTGTGTGTGTGTGTGTGTTGTGTGTGTGTGTGTGTGTGTGTGTGTGTGTGTGTGTGTGTGTGTTTACCCCCTCACCGGGTCTGAGTGAGGTCTCCTTAAAGGTCCTGCACGTACACAGACAACTGGGTCAGTGTGTCGTAATGTGTGTACTGGGGCATTGAATGATCTGAATGTGAACCAACATGAATCACCACCTGGTCATAGTCCTGTATCACTGGTCATAGTCCTATATCACTGGTCATAGTCCTGTAACACTGGTCATAGTCCTATATCACTGGTCATAGTGCTATATCACTGGTCATAGTCCTGTATCACTGGTCATAGTCCTGTATCACTGGTCATAGTCCTATATCACTGGTCATAATCCTATATCACTGGTCATAGTCCTGTATCACTGGTCATAGTCCTGTATCACTGGTCATAGTCCTATATCACTGGTCATAGTCCTATATCACTGGTCATAGTCCTGTATCACTGGTCATAGTCCTATATCACTGGTCATAGTCCTATATCACTGGTCATAGTCCTATATCACTGGTCATAGTCCTGTATCACTGGTCATAGTCCTATATCACTGGTCATAGGCCTATATCACTGGTCATAGTCCTATATCACTGGTCATAGTCCTATATCACTGGTCATAGTCCTGTATCACTGGTCATAGTCCTGTATCACTGGTCATAGTCCTATATCACTGGTCATAGTCCTGTATCACTGGTCATAGTCCTATATCACTGGTCATAGTCCTATATCACTGGTCATAGTCCTATATCACTGGTCATAGTCCTATATCACTGGTCATAGTCCTGTATCACTGGTCATAGTCCTGTATCCCTGGTCATAGTCCTGTATCACTGGTCATAGTCCTGTATCCCTGGTCATAGTCCTGTATCACTGGTCATAGTCCTGTATCCCTGGTCATAGTCCTGTATCCCTGGTCATAGTCCTGTATCACTGGTCATAGTCCTGTATCACTGGTCATAGTCCTGTATCACTGGTCATAGTCCTGTATCACTGGTCATAGTCCTGTATCACTGGTCATAGTCCTGTATCACTGGTCATAGTCCTATATCACTGGTCATAGTCCTGTATCACTGGTCATAGTCCTGTATCCCTGGTCATAGTCCTGTATCACTGGTCATAGTCCTGTATCCCTGGTCATAGTCCTGTATCCCTGGTCATAGTCCTGTATCACTGGTCATAGTCCTGTATCACTGGTCATAGTCCTGTATCCCTGGTCATAGTCCTGTATCACTGGTCATAGTCCTGTATCACTGGTCATAGTCCTGTATCCCTGGTCATAGTCCTGTATCACTGGTCATAGTCCTGTATCACTGGTCATAGTCCTGTATCACTGGTCATAGTCCTGTATCACTGGTCATAGTCCTGTATCACTGGTCATAGTTCTGTATCACTGGTCATAGTC
>CM051022.1:15828173-15838173 GCA_027704905.1 Muraenolepis orangiensis | reverse complement strand
CACACACACATCGCAGACCACCACCACAGAGACCACATGATTCCAGTAGCAGAGTCTGTCTCCCATTAGTCTCTATCCATTTCAAAGGCATCCTGAGACCAACCAATCTCAATCAGTTCAGTGCTTTGCTTGGACCATGTTGAACCAATCAGGGTCATACATACTCACGGGTCCCCGGTGTTTGCGAGACCGGACAGACGGAGACACACAAAGGGTTTCACCTCTTTCCTGTCGCCTCAGGTCCGGTCCGCTGACACAAACAGCCTGATATAGTCCCCCCCCAGGACCAAGCTTCGGACCTGGGGGGGGGGGGGGGCGGCAGGGTGGCACCCTCCTCCCTCAGGAACGCCCCCACCCTGTCCACATCCGTCAGGCAACCACCCCTACAAACATCCTTCAAACAGGCTCTCTCGACCCCACCTCTTCGAGCAGGGTTTAAACTGGCTAATACATTCTCCTCTCTGTATCCCATGACTCTAAATTTAAATGATATTCCTTTTTTTAAATTTGAATTTGATCCGTCTTATCCGTCTTATTTTTAAATTGATGTAACTATTAACTATTAAAAGATTTGACAGTGTGTGTAATTTAACCCTGTCTATAAAGCGCCCTTGAGTATCCGGAAAAGCGCTATATAAAATTGAATGTATTATTATTATTATTATTATTATTAAAGCCGTCATGACATAGTAAAAGGTTTCAGAGTCAGAGAGCACTCTTTTTGTACACATTCACTGTACCTGTTCCTTGTCACCGTGGCCTGACCTCTCAGCTCAGCTCGTCTCTCATCTCATCTAATATCATCTCATCTATTCTATATCATCTCATCTATATCATCTCATCTAATATCATCTCATCTCATCTTATCTCATCTCATCTTGTCTTTCAGTGGGCGGTGGCGGTGGCGGTGGCGGTGGCAGGGTTCCGACACACAAACTAGTTTTTTTAAACTTGTGTCATTTGAGTCACGTTGACCTGCCGTCGGGGTCGGGCTGACACTCCACACTCATGGTGACTTTATTTATTTTAAGGGTTGGGTAAACAGAGGAAGCTTTCCCCAGGGGTTCTGATACTCATAGCGCAATTTGCTTTTGAGCTTCAGGGCCTGCATACGTAGGTATAGCTTTGGGTAAATACAGATGCATGCTATATATACGTACACACACACACATACACACACATAGAATACATGTAGCCTTTATTAAACAAAGTATAGTAGTAGTAGTAGTAGTAGTAATAGTAAAATAGTGTTGCCAGCATCCTGATGAAAATTCCTGAACATGAGCATATAACACCGACTCTGTTTTCGTTGCACTGGTTTCTGGTCTCATTCCGGATGGACTACTGAATCCTGTTACTTACTTACACACAAATACATACATGGTTTTTGCACCTCCCTTATCTACAAGAACTCATTACTCCACAAACCGCCACCTGTCGGCACCCTCAGATCTGCCAACAGCTTAGCTCCGCCCCTTTAGGGGGGCGGGGCCATTTGCTCTTCCTCATCATTTAAGGGCACCACAGACACTCGACTCTTTAAAAAACTTTTTATTTAGGAAGGCATTTTTATGTTTATATAAGTGCTCACTATTCTTAGCAATTTTATTGTGTTTGTTTGCTATGTTTTTAACTTTGTAGCACTCAAATCGATTTAAATCAAATGCATTATTATTGTTGCTAACATAAGTGGCTAACATTCTGAGAAATAAAGAGAGTGAGAGAGAGAGAGAGAGAGAGAGAGAGAGAGAGAGAGAGAGAGAGAGAGAGAGAAAGAGAGAGAGAGAGCATGGTAGGTTGAAGTAAATTTGTGTTATGTAATTGGTTTGGGTTCACAGTCCTCACCACAAACACTTCACATCTAAGCGAACACAGCGGCCGCTAACACCGACGATAACCGCATGACTAACGACACCGCCGCGACCGCTAACACCAGCTAGCACAGGTGCTGTTCTGTTTTGCCGACCTTGAGGCGGTGATCACGTTGATAAATCTGGCTGTTAATGTCTGGTTAATATCTCCCACCCGGCATGCGCCATGTACCACGGTCGCGAATAATCCGACAATTATGTAAATCTCTGGTGGCGAGGGTTAGCGCTTAAGCACACACCCCCTCCTCCGCGCGCGACACTACGCTAAAGTGAGTGATAGGTGTTGAACGAAGGTTGTTACTTCCCTGAGCCCATGGGTGAACTCCTGACCCCGGACCACCCCAACCAGGTCAAACGCCCCCCCCCCCCCGGAGATGTGCGTTAGCCTCCTCATGTGAAATACGAGCACGTAAACACATGCATGTGTCATGTGACTGGGAGCAGGCAGGGCCAAACCACGTGGACACGCATGAATGCACTTAAAGGCCTAAGGGAGCGGATTGAATATCAGGGGGTAGAATGGATCAGCCTCCAAGCCTGGCTGGAGGTCTTACTTTTTAGATCCAGTCCTATTTAATAGTTTGATATTTTTATTTTATTTATTTTATTTATTTTATTTAGTTTATTTAGTTTATTTAGTTTATTTAGTTTATTTAGTTTATTTAGTTTATTTATTTTTATTTATTTATGAAGTCATGGATTTAAAAAAAATGTTTTACCATAAAATTTTGACAGCTAAAATGTTGTTTCCTGGACTTCAATGGCATACATCAACACACACACATACACACACACGCGCACACACACACACACACACACACACACACACACACACACACACACACACACACACACACACACACACACACACACACACACACACACACACACACACACACACACACACAGGCGCACACAATCCACACAGTACAAACAAACCAAACCTTTGAACGTTCCACCGATCTTACTTTCATGACCTCACAGGGCATGACCAGATCACGCAGAAGGAGGAGGTTACTGTGACCTACGACCTCCCCCACCCCCCCCCCCCCCCTCTCCGCTGGTCCAGTCCCTGTGTGTTTGCGTACAAATGTTGTCATCGTCATGGTAGGTAGGTTGTTTTTTCTTGGGGGGGGAACATGCTTCGGCGACTCCTGGATTCCGAGGGGGAAAGCTACTCCCCCCCCCCCCTTCACCCCCCCCCCCACCCTTATGTTCCTTGAAGTCACATGACCTGACACATGACAAGAGGTGTGTCAGGGGAGGCGGGGGGGGGGGGGGGGGGGGTTGACCGGCCACGTGGAACGTGTTTAGCTACACTCATTGCCGGGACTGAATGTTTGGTTGAACCGAAGGTGATAATGGATTATTGATTGATAAATACTTCCTGGAAAGAGGAGGGGAGGGGGAGGGGGAGGGAGGGTAATGCTTAATCGGCTGTAAGGGCATTTATTTGATTAACAGTGTGTCAGGGGTGTGGTAAGGGGGGGAGGGGGGCTGGGTAGTGGTTCTCTAATTAACTAAGTGAAATTCTCTAATCCCACACTAGGACATATGGCCACGATAGCGAGAGGGATTATATGGCGGAGAGGGGAGGAGGAGGAGAGGGGAAAGAGAGGTTACAGATAGATAGGAGGGCAGCGACGGAGATGGAGCATTTAGTGGTAGTGGTACATGAGGCCCTCTAGGCTTTGGCCCCCATTTGAGTCTCTCTATCTGACATGTGGATCACAATCGAAATGTCTGGCTCTGGGGGTGAGGACACGACGATCGGGACTTCCAGAACCCTCCGTTCTGTTCCTGATCTACTTAGGGGTAGATCCCTGAGCTCCAGCTAAAAAGTATTGAAACAGACAGACAGTGTCTTTCTCTACATCACCTCTCTCTCTCTCTCTCTCTCTCTCTCTCTCTCTCTCTCTCTCTCTCTCTCTCTCTCTCTCTCTCTCTCTCTCTCTCTCTCTCTCTCTCTCTCTCTCTCTCTCTCCCTCTCCCTTCCTGGCTCTGTGTTATAGTTACTTCCGTAGTGTTGTGGAGGTGTGCTATATAACGCTGTATTAATTGTGTTTGGAGCAGTGGTGTTGCAGGTTGGTGTAATTGAGGTGTAGGTATGGAGAGTTTGTCTATGGCAGAATTTCGCAAAGTTCGACAATGCATACTTCAAATGGCCTATGGGCCTGTGTCCGCTTCTAAGCGCCTGTATCTGGCCGAAATGGGACAAAACGCTGAAAAACTAGCCAGGTTAGCTCCTTGGCTTTCTAGCTTGGACGATCGCATGGAAGTTTTCTGTGGGAAAAACACAAGAAAGATGAAACTCGAAATACACAAAGCAGTAATAGCGCCCGGCTTTTACAGGAAAGCATGTCGAAACGTGTGGGAAATGCAATCATTTTGGGGTTAAGTGAAAATCCAGACTGTAAAAATGCACAGTTACAGATGAAGTTATGAGGACACTCACTCTTAAGATCCTCATAACTGCAGTGAGCACAGAGGCTGTAAACCGCATGGAGGAAGGGAAAAGGGACCCGCAGCTCTTTGCTGGCATGCTGGTAGGCAAAGACGTTGTCAAATTTCAAAATTGACTGTGATGTCAGCTGTAATATCATTGCTGTAAATCACATGATTCGGTAATGCACTGATGCAATGAGGAAAGCCTCCTTGCTCCTTGCTCCTCGTATTCTAACTGAATGTGGTTATGAGCAGCTTGGGATACCAAACACCGTGACCGCTCCTGGGCACATGGTGTTTCAAATGAAGCACACGTTTCACTAATACAAGTAAGTACTCATAAACCGTTACAGCAGAGTTAGAAAACGACTGTTAAAGTCTCGGGCAATATTAAAAACAAACCATGTATTTACGACGAAAAAGTTAAAGTGCCGTTATTGTGCGTATACCAAAACAAAAATTGACACAAAATTGTGACAAAAAAATTGACCAAAAAATTCTCATCTACGAATAAACGTTCAGAAATATTACAAATGTCTGTTTATAATAAAGCGTTGTTCAGGACAGTGTGGGAGTGTCGGTGGTACGCTTGATTGACATGTACCTAGCCACGCCTCCTTTCAGTGATGTAACTACAGAAGTATACAAATTTTCCATATTGGGGCATATTGAGGCGGCAGTAGCTCAGTCTGTTGGGACTTGGCTTGGGAACCTGAAGGTCACCAGTTGAAGTCCCCAAAACACTGCCAGGGTGCCATTGAGCAAGGCACCAGACCCCGGGGCGCCGTGTATGAGGATGGGGTTGCTGCTCCTTGAATGGTGAAAGTAGACAACCCTGCTTGACCCCCGTATTGACATCGAAGCTCTTTGATAACTGGCCTGCATGCATGATCTTGCATGTGGTTCCGTCATATGAGTTTTTGATTCCGTAGTGTTCCATTAGGCTCCATAGGGTTGTTCTGTCTAAGCTGTCAAATGCTTTTTCGAAGTCGATGAAGTTGATGTAGAGGGATGTGTTCCATTCTATTGACTGTTCAATTATGATGCGAAGTGTTGCTATGTGATCCGTACACGAGCGGCCTCTCCTGAACCCCGGCCTGCTGGTCCCTGAGCCTCTTGTCTACAGATTCCCGGAGGCGGTTGAGGATGATCCGGTTGAGAACTTTTCCGGGTACAGAAAGTAGGGTGATCCCTCTGTAGTTGTAAGTCGTAAGTCACCTTTCTTTGGGACTTTCACAATGTGTCCCTCTGCCCATTCTCTAGGTGTCTTTTCCTCTTCCCAAATCCTGCCAAACAAGTCATAGAGCATGTCTGTTTAAGTATTTGCATCTGCTTTAAGGGCTTCTGATGGAATATTATCAGGGCCAGCAGCCTTGCCACTCTTTTGTTGCTTGATTGCAGTCTTTATTTCAACTTTTGTTGGTCTCTCACACCTGATATTTAGTGGAAACCCAGCTTTGGGTATATTTGGTGGTTCTGCTGGTGGTGACCTATTTAGAACATCTTGAAAATGTTCTACCCATCTTTCTAGCTGTTCTTCCACAGTTGAGAGCATTATGCCATTCTTCTCTAGAATAGGTTTGTTGTTTTGTGTGTATTTTCCCGTCAGTTTCTTGGTGATTGCATACAACTCCTTCATGTTCCTCTGTGCAGCTGCCTTGTCAGCCTCCAGGGCTAGCCTCCAGGGCTAGCCTCCAGGGCTGGCCTCTCTACCTGTCGTCTCTTGTCCTTCCTTATGCTCTTTCGTACCTCTTTATGGCAACTGTTGTATTCATTTTGTGCCAATGCCTTCACTGCTCTTGTTCTTGAGTTGTTACTTTTTCCTTGAGCCCTCTCCTCTGTTCAATTTTGTTCAGGGTTTCTGGTGTTATCCACTCCTTGTGCTTGCGGGTCCTTCTACCTATGACCTCTGTCGCGGGGGACGGAGGACCGAGGAACGGGGACTTCGGAGGTGAACCCAAATGCACGACACAATGACACACGTATCAAAATAAAGAGTCTTTACTGATGAATACAGTAACACAAAAATCACTTGGAAACGCATAAAGCTCAAAAGCAAAAGACCTAATTACCAAAAACCTGACGTGGAAACATGAACGAGTAAGAACTGTAACATGAAACAAGTACAAGTCTCAAAACGTGAAACAAGTACGAGTCTAACAACCAACAAAACAGTATATAATGAACTGGCACAGAACAAAAGAAGACGCTGCCTATTTAAACCCAAGGAACATAACAGGTGGAAACAATGAGGTCCCAGGCAGCCAATAAGACGGGCAGGAAAACATGAGGGGGAAGATCACGGTGATGCGCTGCAGCTGCGGGGGAGAACTAACAAGGGGGCGTGGCTACCTGGGCGAGGGCTGGGGAAACGGTGACATGAATGTGGAACTGATAGGGGGCGTGGCTACCTGGGCGAGGGCTGGGGAAACGGTGACATGAATGTGGAACTGATAGGGGGCGTGGCTACCTGGACGAGGGCTGGGGAAACGGTGACATGAATGTGGAACTGATAGGGGGCGTGGCTACCTGGACGAGGGCTGGGGAAACGGTGACATGAATGTGGAACTGATAGGGGGCGTGGCTACCTGGGCGAGGGCTGTGAACGCGGGGAGGCAGAACTGCCAATCTTGACAACCTCCTCACAAGTTGAACTCCAAACAGCTTTGAGATGTTCCAACTCCTCCTCAGTTGTGCTTCCTTCTACCCTCTTTAGTTGTAAATGTGTTTCTTCTTGCTAAGGTGTCCTTGAACTTATTCAAAGTTGGTGCAATAGTAAGGTATTCAATGTTGTATTTAACTATATGACTTTTGGACAGGTGATTTCTCTTCAGCCTTAGTTTAAATGTCCCTACCAGCAGATGGTGGTCAGATGCTGCATCTGCTCCTCTTCTGGTTCTGACATCTTCCATGGACCTTCTGAACCTCCTACAGATACAGATGTGATCCATTTGGTTTTCTGTAACATGGTCTGGTGACACCCACGTTGTTTTATGTATGGTTTTGTGAGGGAACACACTTCCTCCAATGACCAGGTGGTTGTTGACACAGGTCTCAACAAACATCTCTCCATTCTCATTCATTTTCCCCACTCCATGTTTCCCTTCACTTCCTCGTAGCCCTCATTCCATCCTCCAATCTTTGCGTTGAAGTCACCCATCAGGATAATGAGGTCTCTGGCTCCTACCCTACCAAGTAGGTGGTTCAAGCTGTCATAGAACCTGGCCTTGACATCATCAACTGCATGGTTGGTAGGTGCATAGCACTGTGTTATGTGAGCTTTCACTCCTGTTGTTGGTTCTGAAGGATGCAGTAATGAGGCGAGAGCTGATGGGTTCCCATGCGATCAGGGCCTTTCTGGTCTCCTTAGTCATCATGACGGCTACTCCCTCTGTGTGATTTGCTCCATCTTCTTCATGGCCAGAGTGGATAACAGACTGCCCACTGGGCAGCTTCACCTCCCCCGACGGTGTCCATCTTGTTTCTCCAGGCCTAGGACAGAGAGATTGTAGCGCACCATTTCTTTGGCAATGGTAGCAGCCTTGCCAGCCTGGAACATGGTCCGGGCATTCCAAGTCCCCACAGGGGGGGTGGATTTCTTTGGTGTCAGAAGGTGTCAACTTCCCAGCTTCCTTGTGGGTTTGACTGGGAAGCGTCATGATCCCCATCTCTAGGACTCCTTCCTCCTCCAAGTCTTTGATGCTTTCATTCCTCAGTGTTTCTGACTGCTTTTTTTTTCCGGGATGAGGAAGTCAACCCCACGCCCGACCCCCAACCTGGAGGACCAGGGACTGCAATTGGTCTGCCTCCTACCCCTTGACCAGTCTGATTTGGTTGAACCTGCCAGGGGTGTAAACCCCGTCCAGCTTAGCTCTCACGGTCATCAAGTCAAGTCAAGTTTATTGTCACTTCACTGTTTACAAGTGTTAAGTATAAGCAGTGAGTGAAAATCTTATGTGGTCATCGGACCAGCGGTCATCGGAGTGCGCAAGCACCACGACAAGGAGAGGATGTGACCAATATAGAGGATTCAATCCTCCACATTAAGATTTAGATATTTGCATTGCAAAAGTAACCTCACAATTGCATCATAGTTAGTTGCCATATCACCGAATCCTAAAGAAAGTCTCCAATACACATTTTTGGAAAACAGCATTGCTTTTAAAAGACACTCGCTGTGAGTAACGGTTGATAACGGACATTCAGCACAGGAAAAACCTGTGTCTATTATGTTTGGTTTAAATCCACTATAAGAAATATTATTATAAATATATTATATATTATATGTATATTATATATATATTATATATTATATAATAATATTATTATTATTATTATTATTAAATAAGGTTGGCACATACTTCTACAGCAGCCGGCGGGTCTGTGCCATCTTCTGTAGCCGCGGACATTGTAATCTTCGGCTTCGCGGTATGACTGCCAGGCCATTTTAGTCAAACCTTTGGTTTGATTTTGCTAATACTATCAATACTGACAAATGTCCTGTACTGTGTAATGTACTGTATATACGATTGAGTGGTATATGAATATATACAATTCTTCACATGCAAAAGCAAAAAGGTTTTGTTGCATCTGTTCGGTCGGTTTATCTGTTCATCTAGAGATGAAGAGATTGGTTGAGGGTGAGAAGCTCAGTCACTCGTGAGAGACTCGGAGTAGAGCCGCTGCTCCTTCGTGTAGAAAGGAGCCAGTTGAGGTGGTTCGGGCATCTAGTAAGGATGCTTCCTGGTCGCCTCCCGAGGGAGGTTTTCCAGGCACATCCAACTGGGAGGAGACCACGGGGCAGACCGAGGTACAGGTGGGGTGATTACATCTCCACGCTGGCCTGGGAACGCCTCGGGATCCCCCAGTCAGAGCTAGTCGATGTTGCCAGGGAGAGGGAAGTTTGGAGTCCCCTGCTGGAGCTGCTACCTCCGCGACCCGATTACGGATAAGCGGGAGAAGATGGATGGATGGTTTGAGAGTTTGCAGTGAATCCCTTATTAATCCCTGTCTAGTTGAACCAGGTATCAGAAAGCTGGAAAGAACATTAAGTCTGAGTCTCTCACGGGTGGCCAGGCTTTTCACCCTATCCAAAAGGGAGATGCCATCTACCCCCCTGAGAAAACCCACTTTGGCCACTTGTATCCGCAAACTCGTCCTTTCGGTCATGACCATAGTGTCAGGATTGGCAGTTCTGCCTCCCCGTGTTCACAGCCCTCGCCCAGGTAGCCACGCCCCCTTATTATTGCTTTTGAGGATTTTTGTATTGCTGCATTTTTCCAGTAAAGACTCTTTACTTTGATACGTGTCATCGAGTCGTGCATTTGGGTTCACCTCCGAAGTCCCCGTTCCTCGTTGCTCCTCCCCCGTCCCGTGACACAAAGGTGAGGGTAGGAATGAAGACTGATCAGTAGATCAGAGCTTTGCCTTCTGGCTCAGCTCTCCTTTGGTCACAACGGTGCGGTAAAGTGCACCCAATACCGCTCCAGTCAATCGCACGCTCCATCGTCCCGTCACTCAAGAACAAGACCCCGAGATACTTGAACTCCTTCACTTGGGGTAAGGACTTACTCCCCACTTGTAGTAAGAAATCCACCGATTTCCTGCTGAGAACTATGGCCTCAGATTTAGAGGTGCTTCACACTCCACTGCAAACAATCCAGTGAGTGCTGAGGGTCACAGAT
>CM051022.1:15800673-15820673 GCA_027704905.1 Muraenolepis orangiensis | reverse complement strand
CTCTTCCCTAGTGTGTGTGTGTCTGTGGGTGTGTGTATGTGTGCGTGGCTGTGTGTGTTTGTCCATATACCTATGTGATTGTGTGTGTGTGTGTGTGTGTGTGTGTGTCAGTGTGTGTTTGTGTGTGCATATGTCTATATGATTGTGTGTCTATGTGTGTGTGTGTGTATGTATAGGGGTCACACCCAGTCGTAGTTCTTCCTGACGCGTGGCACGTGTTGTCCTGTGTGTGTACGTGTGTGTGTGTGTGTGTGTGTGTGTGTGTGTGTGTGTGTGTGTGTGTGTGTGTGTGTGTTTGTTGCCACATCAGAGACGGCTGCCGTGGCGTGTTGACATTCAACAGAGACACTCGACACCCACTGACACCCGGCGACACCCAGAACCTGCACCGCATTGGGGCCGGTCGGAAGAGCACCGGACTGATAGTGTGTGTGTGTGTCCAACAGAAGAGTCGCAGGGTTTCACCACGACCCCCTCACCTCTGAGGGAAGAGCACAGTCGAGATGTCCGTCTTTGTTTCTGAACACCGAGAAGAAGTTCTGAAGTCCGGCTATCCGGCACCTCCATGAGTATCCTCTTTATGAAAAGTGAAATATGATCACCCTATCTTTGCTAAATATCTGCACCAGTTTTCTACAGTAGTGGTTGTAGCTCGGGGTCTGTGCTAGTGGCCCACAATATTAAAAGGGTGAGACTTGAATTGAGACTTTAATTGGTTTGTATGCTGATAATTATTATATTATATATACCGTTACTATCCGCAGGACATGGCCTGCAATATCGGCAAAAGAGAACCCTAGCATTGCAAAAATACAAATGTTCTTCATTGAAGCTTTATGAGCCTCTTTCACGGCTCACACTCGGGACCCACAGTTAGAAATCTTAATCTGGAGGATTGAATCCTCTTTATTGGTCATGTATGTAAACACACAGTGAAATGTGTTTCTCTGTATTTAACCCATCCTAGTATGAGGAGCAGTGGAGCAGCTATTGTATATCCAGCTGCCAGGGGAGCAGTGTGTGTAGGGGGCGGGTGCCTTGCTCAAGGACACCACCTCGGCAGTGCCCCTAGTGTTTCGGTGAACTTGAACCGGTGACCTTCTGGTTCCCAAGCCCAAAGTCCAAACAGACTGAGCGATCCTGCCGCCCCTTTAGCAGCTTACCTCAGCCTTTTCTTGATACTATTTTAGCATCATTTAGCTCTCCCCTTTTACTACTACTTCCTACCACGTTCGACCACCTGTAATCACCGTCCCACACCTTCACTGTCACCGCTACCGTTGCAGCCTCCACCACCACCACCACCACCTCCACCACCACCACCACCACCACCACCACCAACCACCACCACCACCACCACCACCACCACCACCACCACCTCCACCACCACCACCACCACCACCACCAACACCACCACCACCACCATCACCTCCACCACCACCACCACCACCACCACCACCACCACCTCCACCACCACCACCACCACCACCACCACCACCACCATCACCTCCACCACCACCACCACCACCACCACCACCATCATCACTGCCAACCCCCCCTCCCCCCCTGTCAGCATCATCACACACCAGGCTTAGAGAGATAGCATCAGGAACAGAGCGTTATTCTAGGAGCAGTGTGTGTTCTCACACCTACACCATGTGTATGGAAAGAGCCCTTACCAATATCATCGTCATAACGTCGTCCATATATGGTAAATACCATGAGAGGCTCAAGCCAGTTATTATGGTATTTGTACGGGATGGAATGTTATTTCATAAATAGGAATTCATCATTTTAATTAACAACTGGTTTGGTTTTAGTGAGTTAAAAAAAATGTTGAGTTTTGTAATATACACTATATATATGTATATAATAATATACACACACAAAAAGAGGCATACGTGTGAAAATGAATTCAGGAAAAAGATTATGAAGGGGTCACACACACACACATACACACACACACTTACTTAAACAATAATTGATTGTATGCATTTGATTGAACTCATGCACACACACACACACACACACACACACACACACACACACTCATTCACTAAAATATGAATACACTGTATGCATTTGAGCAAACACACACACACACACACACTCAAAAGTGTGTATCTACAGTTTGTGTAAAGGGGAAATACATGTGTACCATCTCACACATATACACACATCTCTGTACACACACTTAGCACTCCAACTGAACTCCTCTCTCCCCCCTCCCCCTCCCCCCTCTCTCTCTCTCTCTCTCTCTCTCTCTCTCTCTCTCTCTCTCTCTCTCTCTCTCTCTCTCTCTCTCTCTCTCCTTTTCTCACTCCTTCTCTCCATCTCTCTCTTCATCCCCCTGAACTCCCCATCCTCTGAAGAGAGTTGAGGGAGAGCGGAGAGAGAGAGAGAGAAAGAGAGAGAGATATTTTCTTAAAATTAAACAACTTCATTCATAATACATCATCTTTTTAAGGGGAGAAAAATCTGTATACACATGTATGAATAAATAATTCATATGCAACAAAGAAACAATCTGCACCGTTTTGCATCCGTTTTTCCAATTTTGGAATCGGACGCCCTGCTGGATTTCTAACGGACGATTCAAATGTGCATTTGTGTGATTTACACGAATGTACACAATCACCCCCTTGCTTTACCCAACACCAAATAAAGATAACAACATTAAAAACATTAATTTCGAAGAGACGAGAGAGAGAGAGGAAGAGAGAGAGAAAGAAAGAGAGAGAGAGAGAGAGAGAGAGAGAGAGAGAGAGAGAGAGAGAGAGAGAGAGAGAGAGAGAGAGAGAGAGAGAGAGAGAGAGAGAGAGGAAGAGAGAGAGAAAGAGAGAGAGAGAGAGAGAGAGAGAGAGAGAGAGAGAGAGAGAGAGAGAGAGAGAGAGAGAGAGAGAGAGAGAGAGAGAGAGAGAGAGAGAGAGAGAGAGAGAGAGAGAGAGAGAGAGAGAGAGAGAGAGAGGTTCTGTAGACTGTTCCGACTACTGTCAGACTCCCTTTTAATCAGAAACACAAACACATAAAACACACACACGCACACACACGCACACACGCACACACGCGCGCAAATGACACATAACACACAAAACCAGCCCAAAAAGGTCCAGTTTGCGTCAGTTATGATGCTCTGGGATGATACCCTTTCCTTTTAAGGAGCGTATATATATTTGATTGACAGGTCACAGCCTGTTAGTCTGTCGGCGTGCGTTGCACTGTACAGAGAGAACACGTATGCTAACCATTCGACCAGAACTTACTGTGGAGAGGATCCAGACTGCAACCGCGGTCCCTAAACAGATGTCCCTAAACAGCTGAGCGATGTGGTGACAATGGATTGAATTTTCGGGTTCAAGAGATTCAATCTGGGGCGGAGGTTATGCTTTTCGTCCCTGTTTTGTTTGTCTTTTACAGATGTGCGGACAGATCTGGATCCAAATCTGGATCTGTGGACTTTTTGGTGTGGTGGAGGAATGCGCTCTACTGAGTGCCTTCTAGTTTAATCAATAACTGGTTGGTTAATTAATTCCGAAATCTCATTCTATTTTGTTATCAAATCTCACTCCAAAAATACTAATCCCTCACCAGTAAATCAATCTTCCAATAGCTCCTTAGTATCTTAGAATTAATAGTTATCTCTTCAGAAATGTCTCTCCTCTTGTTTTGTAGGAAAGAAGAGCTTGTTTTGATCGGCCAATGAAGCGCCAACTACGGATTGTTTCCTGTGTTGGTCGTGCATAAACCGATGGCTGGCGTCACCGATGTCTTTGGTTGGAGAATAGCCAAGCAGTCATCTAGCATTGCCTAGCATTGTCTAACACAGCTTAGTCTCAAGGGCTTAGCAGAGTCTAGCTCTTATCAGCCTAGCAGGTGTCTGAGCTGCCACTCGAAACCTCTGGCGGAAGTTCACGCAGGGACCAAGGAAAACCACCCACACCCGGAGGCCCTGTCCACAGACGTGTCCTCCATGACACACATACGTACCCTAACCCTTTCCCTGGACTCTAACCCTGGACCTACCCTACCCAGCACTCATCACTGAAGCTGAACATGTCCTTAATCACCTAACCTGCTCCTTAATGACCTGCATCACACAGTTAGGGTCACAGTACGTCTCTTTGGAGCAGAAAGCAGGATATGCAGAAGTGCTTTCGACCATGGAAATACCCCATGCAAATTTGCAACTGAAAACCGTATGACATTAAAATAATATTTGAATGATTCGTCTTTCACTTTTGTGATGGAAAATGATGCTCATTCAAAACTCAGTTGTTTTTTTCTGTGTGTTGATCTGTTGCTCTGTTGATGCATCAGGAAACACAGAAAACTTGATTTGACTTTAAACAGATTCATGCAAACACCTTCGAGTTTAACAAGCCGGTGTGACTGAAGTGAAAAGTATTTGATTTTCTTTTTTAAATAAGGGGAGTGAACTTGTATAAACAGTGAATGTGATGAAGTATCTCGGGTAGCTCCATAATGTACATCCTACACCCACACAGCACCTTGGCCCTTAAAGGTGAGCTGCGTTACCGGCGCACCGCCTCACACATGTGCGGCGTTTCCCAGCGGAAAAACGAACAGAAGAAGCTATCAGATACTCCAGCCAGTGACACCTGACCTCGGCTAGTCAAACAGTGGAAACTCTCTCCCTCTCGTCGACCTACGACCCGCCCGCAGAACCCCTTAACTGTGCAAGCCTCAGAACAGAACTTCAGTCGTTCAGTTAGAACTACAATAGTTCTCATGCTTTAAGTAAAAGGCCTTTGGTTTCACTTGCATCCTATACTAAAATTGAAAGTAAAAACATATATAGATATTTATTTCGGTGTAACTAAGAGTGCCTCTCTCTAGCTTTACATAGGGAGGCATAATGTAGTAGTTATGGTGTTAATTCATGTAGTAATGAAGGTTGAATTAAGTTGTTGAGGTGTGATTGAACATCCCTAAGCCCTACCTTCTCCTTAATGACATGTTTCTGTATGTGCTGTCTTTGAAGTCTCTTTGGATGGAAAGTGTCTGCTAAACTGCTGAACAGTAAATAATGAATAGGAAGAAATTGGTTCTATGCTAAAGTCAAAGTCCAACCTCCCCCAGAGCAGTCCTTTGGCGGAAGTAAAATTCCACTATTAATGTTTTATTCAAGTCAAAGTAGTTATTAGTAGTTATGTATTCCATGACCATGATCAAATGCTTTTGGTGTGCTGAGTGGATATTCCACTCTCCAACGCAAAGCAAACAGAAGATAACCTTTCCACAGTGGAAGGCGCTTTTAGTAAGTACTAAAACACAAAGTACTTTTACAGCTGATAGTTATATAATATACTTTAGGTTTAAGTACTGCGACATTGCATGCAAGAATAAATACTATCACTGTGTTTTAGGTAAAGCAAAAAACTAAAAAACACAAAAAGATTCATACATTTTATGTCTACTATGAGCAACAAAAAACCCAGGAGGGATATGTGGAACATTCTCTGTCCTTTACCCTGCTGGGGACAGCTGACACAGTATTGACAAGATCTTGTCATATTTTCCACGATATTCCAGCTGTTGCCGTTCCTTACTCCTGCTCCCCCCCCTCCCCCTCCCCCCCCCCCTCCGCCCCTCTCCTGGGTCGTCCTGTCGTCCTGTCAGAGCGTGTTTGCAGTGGAAACTTGGACGGGGGAATGTGAGGCCCTGTTTACACAAACAGAAGGTCTGTGCTGGAGGACAAACAGGCCTTGGATGTCAAGGTGTTCTGCGTGGTGGAAAAACTGCCGGTGCGATAACTGCAATCTGGGTTCCCTAATCATCCTAGCGGACGACCAAAGAGAAGGCCCCCCCACCGCCCTGCCCCTTTGCGTCTGGTCATGGCCCCTCGGTGTGTGTGTGTGTGTGTGTGTGTGTGTGTGTGTGTGTGTGTGTGTGTGTGTGTGTGTGTGTGTGTGTGTGTGTGTGTGTGTGTGTGTGTGTGTGTGTGTGTGTGTGTGTGTGTGTGATGAGAGAGAACGGGAGAGAGAGAGAGATTGAGTGTGTGCTTGACCATGTTGTGGTGTGTGTGTGTGTGTGTGTGTGTGTGTGTGTGCGTGTGTGTGTGTTTGCGGTGTGTGTGTTTGCGGTGTGTGTGTGTGTGTGTGTGTTTGTGATGAGAGAGAACGGGAGAGAGAGAGAGATTGAGTGTGTGCTTGACCATGTTGTGGTGTGTGTGTGTGTGTGTGTGTGTGTGTGTGTGTGTGTGTGTGTGTGTTTGCGGTGTGTGTGTGTGTGTGTGTGTGTGTGTGTGTGTGTGTGTGTGTGTGTGTGTGTGTTTGCGGTGTGTGTGTTTGCGGTGTGTGTGTGTGTGTGTGTGTGTGTGTGTGTGTGTGTGTGTGTGTGTGTGTGTGTGTGTGTGTGTGTGTTTGCGGTGTGTGTGCGTGTGTGTGTGTGTGTGTGTGTGTGTGTGTGTGTGTGTGTGTGTGTGTGTGTGTGTGTGTGTGTGCGTGTGCACATGATGTGGGTCGTGTGTGTGTGCGCATGATGTGGGTCCTGGGCAAACAGAGGCAGGGTCTCACTCTGTTGACGAACCAATTAAAAAGCCGGCTGTGGGACATGCCATCCCAGCATGCCTTGCTCATCACTCAAATGAGAGATGGCACGGAGTGGAAAATAACAATCGGCTGTTTTTGGAACTTTGACGTGTTTTGGAGAAGGCTGGAAAAACAAGCCTCTGTTCCAGGCCACGCTTTACTGTATGCCAACGAACAGTACTTGGATTAATGATTATTAAATCAATAACAACAACACTTTATTTATTCTTTTAGAACTATAGAGAAATAATTATAAAACAAATAAATAGTTATATAATAATTATAATAATAATAATAATAAATCTGCCACTTACTAACAAAACAAGTGTTTCAATCAAATGATTAATGAAGCTGCCACTACTGGCAAAACATATGTTTTCATGTTTTTTGCACAATTCAACACAAGTAATAAATATCATCCATCGGTCACTTTATTGTTCTTTCTATTGTTCTTTTTATTGTTTACAGTATTTTATTAGTTTAGTGTTTTACAAAATTCATTCTGCGGGAGGGAATGGGGGAGTAAGCCTTCCATTCCAATACAAATATCTTGAATCTTGAATCTTGAAATTCTGATATATTAACATTTAATTCAATCCTTTTCATGGATCATGAGAACCAAAAGATATCCTTCATCCTTCATAAGAGGAGAAGGTGTGACGGACCGGCTTCATCCTTCATAAGAGGAGAAGGTGTGACGGCTTCATCCTTCATAAGAGGAGAAGGTGTGACGGCTTCATCCTTCATGAGAGGAGAAGGTGTGACGGACCGGCTTCATCCCTTCATAAGAGGAGAAGGTGTGACGGCTTCATCCTTCATAAGAGGAGAAGGTGTGACGGCGTGTCTCGTGTTAAACATCTACTCACCATATAGCTTCCACTCCGATAGTGAGTCTACCCACCAGAAGAACACCGAGGAGAGATAGAAACAAGCTTTCTGTTTCTAAAAACCAAGGGGGGGGAGGGAGGGAGGGGGGAGGATCTGGGGGTTAGCTGTGTCGCTAAAGTAGCGCTGTGTCGCTAAAGTAGCGCTGTGTCGCTAAAGTAGCGCTGTGGGCGATCGGCGGACAGTAAATAATCCTTTTATGACCCAGAGTAACACGTAGAAGAAGAAAGAAAAACCCTGTTTAAAACACTGTTTAAAACACTGTTTTAAACCCTGTTTTCATGCATATTCAAGAGACATTTGGAGGAACGCATACAGAGGCCTCCATTCTGCTGCTGTATTGTACTTGTAAAAATGCCACCAGTTATGTCAGGAAGCACGTGAAATTGTAATATCCACAACAACAACAAAAAAAGTGCGGGAAAGCAGACATTTTTTTTTTCCTGATTGTGAAGGAGCCTTGAGGAGTGCTCGTGTGGGCGGGGCTTTACTATACAGGTGTGGGTGTCCTTTGAAGAGGGAATTCCTCCCTCACTTCAAAAGGAGGGGAAATAATGAACACCCCCGCCATCGCCATCGCCATGCCACCCCCCCCCCTCCCCCCCATCTCAGTGGAGTGTTTCCCGCTCGACACCACGCACAGCGAGGGGCTTCCCTAATTACCCAGAATCCTGCTGTTCCCTGAAAAACACGCAGGGGAGGCCAGGAATGTTTCGGATTGTATTTTTATCACTGGCTTTTGATTGTCACCGTGCCAGTGTGTGTGTGTGTGTGTGTGTGTGTGTGTGTGTGTGTGTGTGTGTGTGTGTGTGTGTGTGTGTGTGTGTGTGTGTGTGTGTGTGTGTGTGTTTTATGCTTCTTTGCTAAGAAGAAAAATATGTTCTTGCCCACCTCAAATGTAGTGTTTTATTCTGTATAGAAGACCAGTAGTGTGTGTGTGTGTGTGTGTGTGTGTGTCATTGTGTATTTCCATATGTGTGTGTGTGTGTGTGTGTGTGTGTGTGTGTGTGTGTGTCTGTGTGTCTGTGTGTGTGAGGGTGTGTATGTGTGTGTGTATGTGTGGTGTGTGTGTATGTGTGTGTGTATGTGTGTGTGTATGTGTGTGTGGATGTGTGTGTGAGTGGTTGTGTGTGTGTGTGTGTGTGTGTGTGTGTGGTGTGTGTGTGTGTGTGTGTGTGTGTGTGTGTGTGTGTGTGTGTGTGTGTGTGTGTGTGTGTGTGTGTGTGTGTGTGTGTGTGTGTGTGGTGTGTGTGTGTGTGTGTGTGTGTGTGTGTGTGTGTGTGTGTGTGTGTGTGTGTGTGTGTGTGGATGTGTGAGTGATTGCGTGTGTGTGTGTGTGTGTGTGTGTGTGTGTGTGTGTGTGTGTGTGTGTGTGTGTGTGTGTGTGGATGGATGTGTGAGTGATTGCGTGTGTGTGTGTGTGTGTGTGTGTGTGTGTGTGTGTGTGTGTGTGTGTGTGTGGCGTGTGTGTGTGTGTGTGTGTGTGTGGTGTGTGTGTGTGTGTGTGTGTGTGTGTGTGTGTGTGTGTGTGTGTGTGTGTGTGTGTGTGTGTGTGTGTGTGTGCGCTTGCGTGCCTGTGTGTGTGTGCAATGCTGACCATGCATTCTGCGAGGGTCCACACAGACACCTCGTCAGCACAATGTCTATCACAGCCGTCGGCCAATCACATCGCCTGAACCTTGGGCCGAAGCCCTCGGATTGACCAATGTGTCAGGGGTCTCTGCACTGTGTCAGCTCAGAAGCACAATAGGACTGAGCCACCGCAGACACACAGCCTATAGAAACTCTCAACAAACAATAAATAGACAATAAACATAATAAATACAATTTACTGTGTAGTAGTTTTCGTAGAGGTTTTAATCAGTGATTTTAGATACATGCCATCAAGGTACAAGGTATAGGGGTTAGTGCATCTTGCTTAAGGAATGGTACTTTCTTTCGTACCCTAGCCACGATCGAATTTTGCAGAGTTTTACAAGATACAAGATATTTTATCGGCCATTTGCAACAGATGCTTACTCCCCATCCCCCCACAGTATGCATCTACAAAACTATACCATACAAATACAAATAATATATACAATAAAAATAAACAAAAAAAGAGCAGCAAAGTGACTGTTAAATGATATGTACACGTGTTTCATTTTATTTTTTTACCAAATACTTTAAAAGCATTTAAAGTGCCAGTAGTGCAGCAGCATCATGAATGCAGTGCAGTACAGTGATGGGTCCAGACAGTCCACTAAAGTATGTCATTGTAATGTTAATGTAATGTAATGTTAACAATTTGATTAAAAGTGAAAGTGGCAGCACCCCTGGCAGTTCACTAGGCACACTGCCAATTTGCTCTCCACACAGAAACAAAACCACTGAAGTTATGTATTGGAGTTGTGTTGTTGTTCCCCTCTTGGGCCTGCATGGAGATCCCCATCACACCCATCATTGGGTAGTAGGATTAGCCTAGCACTGAGCTGGTTCCTCTCTATATATTGTTACTGTTTCAGAATAACTTTACTTGTACTTAATATCAATCACATTAAACTCCATTCCATAGATATGATGTACAAAACGAAAAATAAACTTTATATTTACAACAATGCGTATACTAATGTTGCTTAATTTATTAATTTCCTTTTAGATTAGATTAGATTCTAATGTATGGTCATTGCAGCACAAGTACAGTACAGTGAAAACAAGTTGGCATCCAACCAGAGTGTAAATGTTATAGTAAAGTGCCTGGTAATATACAATGTTCAGTGGTTAAATGGGCCGTAAAAACAGTATACTTTTAAAAGGTTTGTCAAACAACATTTTAAGCTCTTGAGGGAGATTTGTCAAAACCTTTGGTTTTGGTCCTTCTGTCCTGGTATCGTCTTTCCTTGTCTTTTTCGTCAGAGAGAATGTTGGATTTAAAGATCTCTGGTCTTCAGATCCTCTTAAGACAATATGGCCGCTAACAGGATCAACCGAGTTTCCCGCTGAAGTGTGCTACTTAGCCACAACTTTCCTGTGGCTATGCTAACACTAGAGCTTTGGCTACAAAGCGCTAATGTTAGACACTTTTTTTAACAGAAAGAGCCAGACAAAGCTTGATCACTTGTTGCAAGACTGATTTATAGCTGAGACTGTTTGTTTTAAGTGTTAATTTGAATAATAATATCAATGGATTTAATAATAAGAGTGCTTGTGAGCTTTGTGTGTTAAATGTTAAAAGGCTAACTAAATAATTTGATCTGCCACATTCATGAAGTGATTTATAGAAGAAGAAAACTAATACATGGAGAATAATTCAGGTCTATGTAGAAATATGAGATGATGTGTGTGTGTGTGTGTGTGTGTGTGTGTGTGTGTGTGTGTGTGTGTGTGTGTGTGTGTGTGTGTGTGTGTGTGTGTGTGTGTGTGTGTGCGTGCATGCATGCGTGCGTGTGTGTGCGTGCGTGTGTGTGTGCGTGCGTGCATGTGTGCATGTGTGTGTGTGTGTGTGTGTGTGTGTGTGCCTGTGTGCGTGTGTGTGTGCGTGCGTGCGTGCGTGCGTGTGTGCGTGCGTGCGTGCGTGCGTGTGTGTGTGTGTGTGTGTGTGTGTGTGTGTGCGTGCGTGCGTGTGTGTGTGTGTGTGTGTGTGTGTGTGTGTGCGTGCGTGCGTGTGTGTGTGTGTGCCCGTGTGCTTTGAGTGAGCTAATGGGATCATTTGCTAATTTGCAATACAACCACCTGGTGTGGTGGTTGTATTGAGGTCAGGGGATGACCATGTGAGGCCCTGGGTGAGGAGGCCCTGGGGGAGAGTCTTAGATGCCAGGATTACATCTCTACTTATCTTAACCCCTCCCCCCTCTGGCTCTCAACCCTATCACACCCATGTACAGTCCAGTCCAGTGGAGTACAGTACAGTATGGCACAGTGTGTAGTATAGTACCCATGTACTATGGTATGGTCCTATAGTATAGGGGGGCGAGGCAGTTGCTCAGTCTGTTGGGACTTGGGGTTGGGAACCGGAGGGTCGCCGGTTCAAGTCCCAGAAATGGACCCCCCGAGTACGGAGTGAGAACTGGTACTTGGAAAAATGTGCCAGTTTGCCTCCTGGGCGCTGCCGAGGTGTCCTTGAGCAAAGACCCTCCCCTGCTCCCCGGGCAGCTGGATAGACATCTGCCCACTGCTCCTAATTCTAGGATGGGTTAAATACAGAGAAACAAATTTCACTATGTGTGTATGTGACCAATAAAGATTTAGATTTAGATTTAGTATATGACATATGTTTTGGTATAGTATAGTACAGTATAGTATAGTAGAGCAGTTTTTCTACAGTTTTGTGTACTTGTATAGCAAAGAGAAGAACAGGTATAGTTGACTGCACACTATGCTGTAGCATTGTATAGCATAGTTAGCATAGTGTAGTACACTCCAGTTGTCATTGCCGGTATTTTAGAAATCTTCTTACCGGATTTAAACCCTGCACTGTGTACCTTTTTTCCACTTTTGTTCAAAGTTCAATATTTTCTTGGCCCCGTTATCCACAAACCAACAATTAATGATAAACAGAGAGACATTTCCCCTGGCACTTTATCATTGCTAAACATTCTGATTCTCTATGTATCAGCTTAGTTTGGACCTGCTAGTACAACCTGTTCCTTCACCATGGGACATCTTAGCCAATTTATTTGCAATGTTTCACGTCAGGATCAGGATTGTGAGGTGGTGACAGGGAGCCGGTGGAACAGAACAGAACCCAGCGGTCTCTTACGCAACGCGCCTGCCTGACGGCTAGCACACGGCGCTTAGACGCCCCTGGTGTCGTTACATAACCCTCCGCGGTCCAGACGCTAATCTTCCACGGGACCAGACTGTCCCTGGTTGTACACGGGAAGGTGAGGGGAGGTGGGGGGGAGGGGGGAGGGGGGAGGGGGGGGACGGGGGGGACGGGGGGGACGGAGAGTACTCTCACCCTCACCCCTCCTGCGGGCCATGCACTGGGAGGCACTCGAAGGCTGACTGTTTGGTTTCCCGTGGCAACAGGGAGGATGGAGTGGGAATACTGTACTGCACTTGACTCTACAGAACTATACACTATACTATGCTATGCAATACTATGCTATGCACATATATATACTATATATATATATATATATATATATGTATCTCTCTCATTCTCTCTCTCTCTCTCTCTCTCTCTCTCTCTCTCTCTCTCTCTCTCTCTCTCTCTCTCTCTCTCTCCTCTCTCTCTCTCTCTCTCCTCTCTCTCTCTCTCTCTCTCTCTCTCTCTCTCTCTCTCTCTCTCTCTCTCTCTCTCTCTCTCTCTCTATCTCTGTCTGTCTGTCTGTCCGCCCCCCCCCCCCCCTCTCTCTCTCTCTCTCTCTCTCTCTCTCTCTCTCTCTCTCTCTTTCTATCTATCTATCTATCTATCTATCTATCTATCTATCTATCTATCTATCCTTACTGGTATCTATCATTGTAGCTGTCCACCCATCGCCCAAGACAGACCTGCTGGATACCTCCTAGGCCATCTAGCCAAGCTTGTTGAGCAGTGCTGTGAAACCATTCAGAGCTTCAACCTCCCCTGCCCCAAACCAGCCATCCGTCCGCGGTGTGCTGAACAGCCAGCTTAACCCAGCTGGCCTGACTTAAATGGAAGGCTTCCAGAGATGATGTGGCTGCTGCTGCTATAGCACCGCGCGTTAGGGATAGAAATACCTCCGCTGACCCCCCCCCCCCTGGCTGTGATGTGGCCGTGCAGCCAGCGTCTGGTTTCACGGTCCCCCAAAAAACCATCAAATTACAGACCTGACCGGACCCTTATCAAAACTACCGCTGACAGACTCTCCCCCACAGCGGTAATTAGAGACGATAGAAAGAAAGACAGAAAGAAGGAAAAGGAAGAAAAAAAAGGAAGAAAGACACATGAAGACAGTAAGTAGACTCATACTAACCTTTCTGTTTGGGTTTCTTCGTTGGTTGGTCTGTTTTGTCTTTCTGAATATATTACTTATACAGTTTTGCTGTTTTACTGTCTGTGTGTCTGTCTGACTCACTGGCTAACTGTCTGTCTGTCTCTCTGAATACACTACAGTCTGTCTCTTTGACTCACTGCCTTACTGTCTGTCTGACTGTCTGTCTATCTGTCTGTCTATCTGTCTCACTGCTGATCCATTGACCCGCTTCTAAAATGGTTGAGCCCAGGAGCCTTCATCCAAATACCAAAACAACTTTTAGCACCGCAATAACTCAAAACTCCAAAACAACAACAAAAACCTGCCACTAGCGTATGCAAACAAACATAATCATAAACATGGTCTGGTCCATCCTGCCAACACTGCTCCACTTCTGCAACATGACAACCCTTCATTAGCATACTATGAAGATAGCAGACCGTACGTTAGCGTAGCGACACCACCTGTAGCATGGATATTTACATAACTGCACAGGATAGACTTCCACAGAACTCGCTCATGTTAAACACACACACACACACACACACACACATATGCAGGAACACATGCAAGCACACAAGCAAGCACACACACACACACACACACAAACACACACATTACATTACATTACATTACATTCCAGTCATTCAGCAGACGCTTTTATCCAAAGCGACTTACAATAGTGTGTTTCAACAAAGGAAGGTAAGAGAACAACTCGTCACCAGAAGTCAAAAGTGCATTTAACAAACTAACAAGTCTCCAAGAACTGAACCAGCGCTCCGGTAGAAGGACAATAATTCAGGCAAAAGTGTGGGAAAAAGTACAATAAGTTGGCAAACAATATGCAACAATATCTAGAACAAGATAAATAAAGTTATCTTGAATCTTGAATCTTGAAACAATATATACCTATCTATAATATGTAATCTACTTTTGACTGACTTAATTGACGCTACGAGGAAGGATCCGGGAACACGCACGCACACACACACGCACACACACACACACACACACACACACACACACACACACACACACACACACACACACACACACACACACACACACACACACACACACACACACACACACACACAGCACACACACACACACAGCACACACACACAAAGGGCAATGGAGCCGAGGCGTGCAGAAGATAAACACAAGTAGGGAAATATGCCAAGGTCAGATTGCGTGATTGTATGTAACAGTACCGAGGGTAAAATGACTTGGAAAGCACTCATACACAAAGTAAACACACATGCTGTCAGATGGCACGACAAAACAAAACCCCCAAAAAACACCAACACTGCACTCCCTCATGCAATCCGTAACATAATCCATAATGCCCTTCATATACCTGCAATATTATTATTATGCACATTGATGTGGCAAACGTGTCAGTTTAAGAGTAGTAGGGGAGCTAATTCATTAAGAAAGATTGTCTAATTGATCATGTAATGACTCATCCGGTGCATAATAATATTCATTGCTATGTTCGTATTGTGACTTGTTTTATTTAGTAGTTAAAGGAATAACATTACATTCACAGTCCTGGAATAAGGTGAGAGCTATGTGTGTGTCTGTGGTGACAGAAATCAATTTGAATCCTTGAGTTTACGTTAATTCCCTCTGCGATTTCGAATGGAATCGCCATGATCTGTGCGTCCTCCTAGCGCACTGCAGGAAAAAAGGTGGGGGAAATATTAATAATGCGTCTCAGACTTGCCGCCACGTGCACTTTAAATGGCCTTTTTGTGCCAATACCTTGTTCCCGATTGGTCCAAATCGAAAACATGGTATTAATAGAAGCCATTTCATTGGTCGCCGTCTACAGGTCTGTAGTGAACGCTAGTAAAAAAAACCCTCCCAGACAAGGGATTCTTGGGCGTCTCGTACTATGAGAAAGTAGTGCCTGCACGAATCCCCCTTTTATCGATAGGCAAACGGCTAAATAAAAATAATAGATTCTAAGTAAATCGATATTAGTAGTGTTACCATTATAGGGTAAAAAAAAAAACGTTCACACGGTTGTCGTTTTATTTCTTACACAGCAGCGATTCGGCGGAAAAACCCATCGACTCCGTATACGGCGGCGGCGGAGGGATATCCCCCCATTCCCCACTGGCGCGTCAAAATATTGGCGCGGGGACGCCGCGCCAAACGCTCAGACCGCGGCGACTGTTCAGCAGCACATCAACACCCCGGAGAGAGAGGAGCTCCACACACACACACACACACACACACACACTCACAGCCGCTTTTTTTTGCTGCTTTTGTGTGCGCTTTCCCCCACACACACATTCACAGGACGTATCGAGAAGATTTCCGTCTTATTTCCCGACGATTTTTCATCATCGGGGGGGGAATCTGGACGACGGCTCCGTATCACTTGGCCGTCGTGACGCGGCGGTGGTGACGGGGCGCGGCGCGGCCGACTGGCGCACTGCAATACGAAACCACCATCATCATAATAATAATAACCCGCCCCCCGTCGTCTTGATTACTACTACTACCACCACCACCACTACTACGGTTCACTTGTCTTCTGTTTTTTCTTCTACATCTGCACAAGTGCAGCACGGAATACATTTTTTTTGGTGCGTTTGGTGTGCGTGTGTGAGACTATGTTGCTGTCAAAGTTTGGATCGTTTTCACACATCTGCAACCCTTCCAGTATGGATCACTTACCGGGGAAGATCCAAATGCCACCAGGTGCGTTTTCTTTCTTTTTTCTGCCATGTTGGGAACCGTATTGGGGTGGAGGGGGGGGTCAACCACTACCACCAACAACAACACCACGGGGGGGGGGTTGTCCTCTGAATTACGGACATATATCTGTGTGTGTGTGTGCGGCAGCGATAGATCTATAACGGTGCTTGTTTTGTTTTTTTGCAGTTAAATCAGAAAAAGAGCCATTCGAGAAGGTGTACCAGGTGGGCTCCGTGCTGGGCAGCGGGGGGTTCGGTACCGTGTACGCTGGGAGCCGGATCGCCGACGGCGCCCCGGTAAGTGTGTGTGTGTGTGTGTGGTGTCGTTTGAGTTGTGTTTTGTCGTGTGTGTGTTTGTGTGTGTATTGACGCCACGTCTTGCTGTTCTTCTCTCAGGTTGCAGTGAAACACGTCGCAAAGGACCGAGTGACAGAATGGGGAACCCTGGTAAGATCCACAAGTCAAACCAAAACACTGTTCGCTATGTCATGGTGGTGGTCGTCGAGTGTGGTGGTGGTTTTTCACTGCTGCGGCTGCACACATTTGAACCGTGACACGGCTTTTATATATCTCAATCTTAATTATTAGATCTTATCTAAAAAAAAAAATGCTATTTCCCCCCCCCCCCCACACACACACACACATAGAACGGCAGCCTGGTGCCCTTAGAGATCCTGCTCTTGAAAAAGGTCAGCTCGTCGTTCCGCGGGGTCATCAAGTTACTGGACTACTACGAGCGGGCGGACGGCTGGCTGCTGGTGATGGAGCGGCCGGAGCTGGTGAAGGACCTGTTCGACTTCATCACGGAGAAGGGCGCCCTGGACGAGGACACGGCCCGCGGCTTCTTCCGCCAGGTGCTGGAGGCGGTGCGCCACTGCTACGCCTGCGGCGTGGTGCACCGGGACATCAAGGACGAGAACCTGCTGGTGGACCTGCGCACCGGGGAGCTCAAGCTCATCGACTTCGGCTCGGGGGCCCTCCTCAAGGACACCGTGTACACCGACTTTGACGGTATGTCGCCGGCCATGTCATGTCGTCGTCGCATGTCGCCACCACCCTGATTTGAACCGATAGGAGATCCGATCGGGTCTTTATTGATCCTCGACATGGGGTAGTCTGGTGCCGCACCAGGCGGTAGGAATGTAGGGTCATTTTTTTGTTTTTTAAATGGCACATTTATTAAACGGGTTCAAAATGAAGTGTTGGATCTATGCACAATGTGAGTAGTGGTAGTATGCAATGTGAATGCGAACGCGTTTTTGGATCAAGCCCACACACACACACCGTGGTGTCTATTTATATATATTATTATTTGCGTTGTCAGGATATTACTATAGTGAGTTCGCGTGTGTGTTATTGTGCGTGTGTGCATTATAGTGTGTGTGCGTGTATACTAGTGAGTGTGTGTGTTATTGTACGTGTGGAGGAGGTCCTGGTACTCGGCGGAGGCCTCCTGCTGTCAGTAGTGATTGGGCAGCGTGTCCTCGGTTACCCTCTGCTGGGTGGGGGAGGGGGCGGTGCAGACGGTTGGGCGGTGGATCTCTCTCTCTCTCTCTCTCTCTCTCTCTCTCTCTCTCTCTCTCGTGTCTTCTTCTTATTTTCTTAATGGTTTTGTTTTCCCCCCCTTATTTACACGATCTTCTCTACGCCCCCCTATTACCCCCCCCTGTGACGCATTGGGTGCATTTGGAGATATTATGATTCAGTTCTGATTAATCTGTCTAGAAAGAGAGAGACGGGTATATCATCTATATATAGATAGTATACACGGACTACTGTTTTGTGTGCGTGTGTGTGTGGTTATTCGGTTTATTTTGACGTTGCGAGTCACGCTCCCTTCGGTTTTTATGGCCCTCTCTCTGGGGTCGGCCGCCACGTAACATCTGTTTGTTGTGAAACCCGAGACGGCGCGCGGTGGGGGGAGTCACGTGATGCGGGGGGTCACGTGATGCGCTCACGTTGCACATTTTTTTGTTTTGTTTTGTATCCGAGCCACTCCCCCTTTCCAGAGGGGCGGGAGGAGGGGGAGGGGGAGGAGCCAGAGCGGGTCAGCTAGTTTACGCGGTCCCTGGTGGGCCCCTCTCTGCTGGGAGAACAGAAAGCTTTTATGCTGGAGACGTTTGACATTTTAGGCCCCCGTTTAAATGCGCTGCATTTTCCTGCCCCCCCCTTGTACAAACTCTCACTATACTATTCCCAGTTCCCACACACACACACACTGAGTGGCTTTAGACAGACAGACGGACTTCAGAATTCAGACCCCAGACTGCAACATAAATTAAAAAAACGTAACATTATCAAACATTGTGTGTGACTCGCAACGTCCGCGTACACACACACACACACACACACACACACACACACACACACACACACACACACCACACACACACACACACACACACACACACACACACACACACACACACACACACACACACACACACACACACACGTGTACGTTTTGGGTCACTGAAACTCAAGACAAACTAAAAAATGTATAAATCAGTGCTACTTCTAACCTCAGTACCTCTCTCTCTCCCTACTGCAGGTACGAGAGTCTACAGCCCGCCCGAGTGGGTGCGCTTCCATCGGTACCACGGGCGCTCTGCCACGGTGTGGTCGCTAGGCGTGCTGCTGTACGACATGGTGTGCGGAGACATACCCTTCGAGCAGGACGACGAGATACTGAGGGGGAAGCTGTGTTTCCGACGGAGGCTGACGCCTGGTACGACACTCGCTCACTCGCCCGCTCAAATACTCTGTGTTTCCTGCAGAAGTTGCGAAGAGGAAAGACTTTAGAGCTTCGAGGAGAACCATTGGTTTTGCGTTCTGTAGATGACAAGCTTTCCAACGGTATAACCCAACTCTATAACTACTTTTGGTTATAAAACCATGAAATATGCTAACAGGAGCTATTGTTTGGCTTTGTGTACTTGTGCGGCGGTGGTCTATAATTTTCCAAAATTATATATTTACTTTTCTTTTCTTTTTTCGTAAGATTTGTTTACCCACAAAGTAAGAACACACAAAGGGCCGTTTTGTGTGTTTTCATATTTCTGTTTAAACATTATTACAGTTGAAATGGAGCTAGTAAACAAACAATGCTAGGCCCCATAGCTTTGTAATGGAAAGGGCTCTCTAACCAGGGTGAATCTGAAACACATGCATATTGGCTGATGTGGTTACCTGTATTTATATACTGCTCCCGAAACAGTATATATTTTTACATGGTGTGAGATGACACGGCTCATCCTAGCCCACGATGATGATGATGACCCCAACCCGCAGCTCCTAACCCTATCTCCTCCTTCTCCCTCCTTTCCCTTCTTCAGAGTGCCAGCAGCTGATCAAGTGGTGTCTGGCTATTCGGCCGTCGGACCGGCCCGTCCTGGAGCAGATCTGCGACCACCCCTGGATGAGGGCCCCCGCCCCGTCCACCGAGGCTCCCATCGGCCCCTCTGGTCCCGTGGACATCTGCCTCAGGACCCTCGACACAGACTGCTCCTCCAGCACCAGCTCCAGCAACGAGAGCCTTTGAGGGGCCCCTGGCCACCTGTGTGGGTCTGAGGGGCCCCTGGCCACCTGTGTCGGTCTGAGGGGCCCCTGGCCACCTCACTAGACTCTGTGTTTGTTGAACTCTGTTGAACCGGAGAGAAAAGTGTTCTTATTTCCCTTCTTTTCTCGTAGGGAGTGTTTCTAATTTATTACTTTTGTTGGTATTTATGCATTTTTTTTTTATTTTTATTTTCCCATGATGAGGACATTTTTTGGGGGGAGGGTGGGGGCGGGGGGGGGGGGGGCAGTCCTTTTTTTGTCTATTTATAATTTTGTATTTTATTTAAAACTTTTGTTTGTTACGAGGCTGCGAGATCACCACCCCTCCCCCCTCCCCCCCCACCACCCCAGGTTCCAACATAGCTGCTCTCATA
>CM051022.1:15788173-15798173 GCA_027704905.1 Muraenolepis orangiensis | reverse complement strand
TTGATCGAGTACTTTCGTAAACGCTAGTAGGCTACACACACCTTGTAAAAACAAAACAAAAACATACATGAGAGGAAACCAGAAACGATCTCTTCCTCTGTATCCTCTGTAAAACGCTTGGAGATCACACGTTGAATGGCACATTGAGTTGTTGGGTCACCGCAGTACCGCATGGCCCCGACTGGGACCATGAGATCTTCTCACGGGTCTAACTGTGGGAATGGGAGTGACCGGTTTGTCATAATCACAAGTCGGTTTTTTTAGCCCGTCCTGATATGTTAACGTTTGCGTGTTAATTGCTTAATGTTACTTACATTTTTTTTGTTTTGTTTTTAACAACACAAGCACACTTAAATAACACAGATGTGGGGCGTTTTTAATGAATAATTAAGAGTGTGTATGCTTGTCACGTGTGTGTGTGTGTGTGTGTGTGTGTGTGTGTGTGTGTGTGTGTGTGTGTGTGTGTGTGTGTGTGTGTGTGTGTGTGTGTGTGTGTGTGTGTGTGTGTGTGTGTGTGCAGGTAATCACGTCTTTGTCTTTGGTGACTACTGAAGCTTTTTCACATGCAAATCACCGGCGTCTTATCGTATTGTCTTCATAGGCCCTTTTTTCTCCATACGTCATCCCATGGTGATGTGACGTGTCCCTTGGGCCCCTTGGAGAACAGAGGTAGGCTCATCAATGAACGTCTTCTAACGTCGATTATCTCTGCTAAGGTTGTGAATCTACTTTACTGACGTCGTTCCGAAATGGTGTGTATAATATACTGTATGCGTTTGATGTCTCTGCCATTCATCTCAATTCATCATTAAGTTAAAATAAAGTTTCATGACTAAAGTAAGACTATGTAAAAAAATATATATATAATGGATTTATAATAAGAGAATAAAGTAATAAAATAAAAGACACGTTCAATCTTTTATTGGTTGTACCGTTTCTTTAATTGAACTATAATACGTATTTTACTGAAGTTTAAAAAGTTTCATGACTAAAGTAAGACTATATAAGAAAAAAACATCGAATCGATTTCTAATAACACAATAAATAATAAAATAAAAGACATGTTCAACTTGTTTGTACCGTTTCTTTAATTGAATCATAATAATACGTATTTGACCCGAAACACACAACACGAGATCTAAATGCAAAATGTGAATAGTTTGGTGTGGATGAAGGCAGCTAACCCTTACCCAGCCGGAGTCAGTTGAGTCATGAGACATCCATCTGAATGGGTCTTCAGCTAACTAGCGCTCAGGAAGTGGCGGGGGTTTGGCGACAGACACGGGGGTGTTTGGGGCCGACCAGATGGACCCGAGGGGACAGATGAGATGGTGGGTGGGTGACAGGCGGACGTCACACAGACCGGAGACTTCACACCAACATGAAGACACCAGGGAAGAGAACCGTCCAGGCCGCCAGACGAGACATCGCTAGGAGTTTGTGTGCGTGTGTGCATGTGTGTCTGTGTGTGTGTGTGTGTGTGTGTGTGTGTGTGTGTGTGTGTCTGTATGTGTCTCAGTGTGTGTGGGTGTGTGTGTCTCTGTCTGTATGTCTGTCTGTCTGTGTCTCAGTGTGTATGTGTGTGTGTGTGTGTGTGTGTGTGTGTGTGTCTCTGTCTGTATGTCTGTGTCTGTCTGTGTCTCAGTGTGTATGTGTGTGTGTGTGTGTGTGTGTGTGTGTGTGTGTGTGTGTGTACACACACATGTTCTAGTACGTGTGTATATGAAGGACAGAGAGTGTGTGTGTGTGTGTGTGTGTGTGTGTGTGTGTGTGTCTGTCTGTCTGTCTGTCTGTCTGTCTGTCTGTCTGTGTGTTTGTCTGTGTCTCAGTGTGTATGTGTGTCTGTGTGGTTGTGTGTGTGTGTGCCTGTGTGCGTGTGTGTACACACTCGTGTTCTAGTACGTGTGGATATGAAGGACAGAGTGTGTGTGAGTGTGTGTCACACATGGTCATGTGCTCATGACCATGTGTGACACAGACAGAGATGTTGAAAGTTGTTGTGTTTCTTCTTAGTGTTGATGAGGGCTCCAGTGATGTTTGATGCAGATGATGTTTGATGATGTTGCTGTACAATAGTCCCTCAGTCTATATGATGAGTCATCATGAAGCAACAACATGGACAGTCATGCTTTCCCCTGAACTTTATTAACACGCGTCATCGACACATGACTAAATTCAATGTACTGTGTTTCGTCTGGCAACACACACCCCTGCCTGCTCCACACCACACACCACACAATAAAGACAATAATAAAAACAATAATAATCTTTTATATTATTAATAATATAAAAATGAAATATTAATAATTTATTAATAATATTTATACAATTGTAATATTATTATGATCAATGGTATCAAATGCTGGACAAGGGACAAAAAGGACTGGAACAGGATCTTATTGGAATTTTTCCAAGAGATTGTTTATTGATCATTACAGAACATGACATCGGCTGTTTAGAAACCACTTTCTCTACAACTTTAAGCAGCAATAAATGACAGCTGCGAGATAATTCTAAATTTGTTTTAAAACTGAAGTAACTTAATTTGGGTGCTGAAATGGGTTCACATTCAGAGTCTAGTGGGGATAACAACCATGAGACCAGACGAGGACTTAATGTGGGAAATAATCAAATCAAGAGCCTTCGTAGGAATGGGTTCAAACCATGGATGATCGATCTGGGTTTTTGAGCCCGATCGCTGATCACCGATCACCAGAATCAGAATGGTAAGCACTTTTCCCAATGTTCTCGAGTGTTGGCGGTTAGGTGTGCAGCTTAAGTTACCATGCCGGTGTAATTTCCCCGGTAAGGAAAAAGTGAACCACTGAAAGCCCGGGGTTGAACCTGACGTCAACCCCAAATCCTGCTTCCTCGTATCCGCCTCTCCCACGTAGCTGCTCTGACTGATTACAAGCTGTTCCCCTTCCCAGTCAGTCCTGAATCGACATCTAGAGGATGTAATCCTCTTTATTGGTCTCATACATGCACACACAGGGAAATGTGTTTCTCTGCATTTAACCCATCCTAGTGTTAGGAGCAGTGGGCCGCTATTTGTATATCCAGCTGCCCGGGGAGCAGGGTAGGGGTCTGGTGCCTTGCTTAAGGGCACCTCGGCAGTGCCCAGCAGCAAACTGGCACATGTTTTTTCTGTTTCGGGGACTTGAACCGGCGAAAACCCTCAGTTGCCTAGCCCCAACTCCCAGGGCTAAAGTGAACAAAACCGGAGCGTGTGATTGGCTCCTGGTAGCCATGGAAAACAAACACGGTGACTTCTTTGAGTGGCAGTGAAGATCGTAGATGGGGAGAGAGAGAGAGAGAGAGAGAGAGAGAGAGAGAGAGAGAGGGAGAGAGTTTTTTTGTGTGAGTGACCCACTTAGCCTTGTTCTTGCAGATGGTCATGTCAGAGCTAAATGGCTTGTTTATTTGCTTTAACTAAAGCTTGCTTTCTCTCTCTCTCTCTCTCTCTCTCTCTCTCTCTCTCTCTCTCTCTCTCTCTCTCTCTCTCTCTCTCTCTCTCTCTCTCTCTCTCTCTCTCTCTCTCTCTCTCTCTCTCTCTCTCTCTCTCTCTCTCTCTCTCTCTCTCTCTCTCTCTCTCATCACTTTGACACTTGCGCGTCAAGAAGTGATTTCTTACTATGTGTCTTTTTGTGAATTAAATCTTCTCCTTGAGTCGACGAGGGTTAGTGCCATTACCTTCACCGATAGCTTTTATCTGTCGTCTCAATGGAGCCTTCTCTTCCTCCGGCCTTCTCCCACTCATTTCATTCAGAATTTCTGATTTCGCCAAGAGCATTAATTGTATTTTTCGTGGCCCATACATCAACAACAACAACACACGACTACACCAGTCCGAAAACATTGTCGCAAGCTGTTATTCTCGAGCAGGGAGGCTGGGCGGTGGAGGAGTTGATGACAGTTGGCCAAATGGTGTTAAGGCCAAATTACACCCGTAGTCCTTCTCCGAGGTGAGCGACGGATTGCGTCATGTGACCGCTGACTGGTGGAGAAGGGAACATGCGGGATTGTATTGTTATGTTTTGACATCAAGGCACCCGGTAAACTCACACTGTTCTTTCAGTGGGTTGCGATATACCTGTACCAACGTTGCGTTCGAGTTCATTTGGGGTGTCGAAAAAATGCTGTACTGCCCCCTTGTGAACGTGCTAACGACGCGGTATAGTACAAATGTAGGCAGCAGAGTAGGGGGTGATGATAGGGTTGATGGGAGCAGGTGACGATGGTGATGCTAGTGATTAAGGTGGTGGTGGTGGTGGTGGTGGTGGTATAGGAGGTGTTGATAGCGGTGGAGATGGTGGTGGTGGTGGTGGTGGAGGTGATGGAGGTAGTGGTATAGGAGGTGTTGATAGCGGTGGAGATGGTGGTGGTGGTGGTGGTGGAGGTGATGGAGGTAGTGGTATAGGAGGTGTTGATAGCGGGGGAGATGGTGGTGGTGGTGGTGGTGGAGGTGATGGAGGTAGTGGTATAGGAGGTGTTGATAGCGGTGGAGATGGTGGTGGTGGTGGTGGTGGAGGTGATGGAGGTAGTGGTATAGGAGGTGTTGATAGCGGTGGAGATGGTGGTGGTGGTGGTGGTGGAGGTGATGGAGGTAGTGGTATAGGAGGTGTTGATAGCGGGGGAGATGGTGGTGGTGGTGGTGGTGGAGGTGGTGGTGGTGGTATAGGAGGTGTTGATAGCGGGGGAGATGGTGGTGGTGGTGGTGGTGGAGGTGATGGAGGTAGTGGTATAGGAGGCGTTGGAGAGGTGGAGGTGGAGGTAGGGGAGGCTGTGGTGGTGGTGGTGGGGTTGGGGCTGATACTGGAGGGGAACAAAGGGCCTGTTCTGCTCTCTCTCTCTCTCTCTCTCTCTCTCTCTCTCTCTCTCTCTCTCTCTCTCTCTCTCTCTCTCTCTCTCTCTCTCTCTCTCTCTCTCTCTCTCTCTCTCTCTCTCTCTCTCTCGGGTGTGAGGTATTGTTGTGTTTACCTGGAATGCTTTTGTTACCAGTCTCCCAATACTACGCTCCTGTATAGAGATACACAGGACCGCTGAAAGTGAAACTCACCCCCCCCCCCTCTCTCTCTCTCTCTCTCTCTACCTCCCTCTCTCTCTCTCTCTCTCTCTCTCTCTCTCCCTCTACGCTCTCCCTCTCTTGCTTTCTCTCTCTCTCACGCTCTCGCCCCCCCTCTCTCTCTCTCTCTCTCTCTCTTTCTCTCTCGCTTTCTCTCTCTCTTTCTCACGCTCTCGCTCTCACCCCTCCACTCTCTCTCTCTCTCTCTCTCTCTCTCTCTCTCTCTCTCTCTCTCTCTCTCTCTCGCTCTCTCTCTCGCTCTCCTCTCTCATTCCCCCCCCCCCCCTTACTCCAACTCTCTCTCTCTCTCTCGATGAGAATTATGCCTTTTCTTCCAGACTTGGACAGTAGTGGTGTAGAGTGGTGTGTAGAGGTGGTGGTGGTGGTGGTGGTGGTGGTGGTGGTAGGTGGTGGTGGTGGTGGTGGTGGTGGGTGGTAGAGGTGGTGGTGGTGGTGGTGGTGGGGGTGGTAGAGGTGGTGTGGTGGTGGTGGTGAGGTGTGGTGGTGGTGGTGGTGGGGGTGGTAGAGGTGGTGGTGGAGGTGGTGGGGGTGGTAGAGGTGGTGGTGGTGGTGGTGGGGGTGGGTGATGGGTGGTGGTGGTGGGGTGGTGGAGGTGGGGTGGTGGTGGTGGTGGGTGGTGGTGGTGGGGTGGGTGGTGGTGGTGGTGGGGTGGTGGGGGTGGTAGAGGTGGTGGTGGGGGTGGGGGGTAGGTGGTGGTGGGGTGGTGTGGTGGGTGGAGGATGGGTGGTGGTGGTGGGGGGGTGGAGGTGGTGGGGTGGTGGTGGTGGTGGAGGTGGTGGGGGTGGTGGAGGTGGGGATGTTGTTGTTGTTATGGAGGACCGGTGAAGTGAAGCGACCCTGAGTGCTGGAGCCCTCTCTGCTGAGCAGTTCCCACACTGTATGAGGGGGGGGGTTGTGTAAGATCAACCTTATGATGTCAGCTCAAGTAGCAGACCGTTTAAAGGACTTTGTGGGGGGGGGGGGGATCAGCTCACAGGTAGACTGAGATATTACATGGGGGAGATGAAGTTACATGGAGTGGGTACATACTGTACTGTACAGCGTGTCACCAGGAGAAATTACTGGAGACTTTCTCAATGTATTTGTATTTAATATCGGACTGTTTATCAGTACTGATAATACGACAACTAGTACTGTGAAATGCACTTTTGACTTCTGGGGACGAGTTGTTCTCTTACCTTTGTTGAAACACACTTGTGTGTGACTTATTGTATAAGTTGCTTTGGATAAAAGCGTCTGCTGAATGTATTGTACTGCCAAGACCTTAACACATACGGCCATTGTAAACCTGAAAGAACAAGAATAATTAAAACGACGTGCTACGTAGTTGTTGGAGGCGGCAAGGATAGCTCAGTCTGTTGGAACTTGGGGCTTGGGAACCGGAAGGTCGCCGCTGGTTCAAGTCCCCCGAAACACCTGTGCACTGCCGAGGTGCCCGTGAGCAAGGCACCAGACCCCTACCACTGCTCCCCGGCCGGCGATTATGAATAAAGCTGCCCAGTGGTACTCTGACACTAGGATGGGTTAAATGCAGAGAAACACATTTCCCTGTGTGTGTGTGTGTGTGTGTGTGTGTGTGTGTGTGTGTGTGTGTGTGTGTGTGTGTGGTGTGTGTGTGTGTGTGTGGTGTGTGTGTGTGTGTGTGTGTGTGTACAGGACCAATAAAGAGGATTACATCCTCCAGATTTCGATTAGTCCCAGTAGTAAACTCCACCCTCGCCTCCCTCCATCATTTAAATCCTGCAAAACTCACCCATTTTCCTTTTTCCATTCCACTCAACTTTGGTTCTTGATCTAGATGTGACAGAGAGCATCTATACCAATTCTTTCTTCATTTGGGTTAGTGGTTATTTAGCTATTTAGATTGTTGAAGTTTTCCCGAAGTCGGCACAGTACAGAAACATCTATCCAGATGGACCTTATGGTTCCAGGAGGCCAAAATGTTCAGCATGCCAAATAAAGTGTTATGACCCAACGAGACCGGCTAGCCCAATGTGCCAGAGAACCCAGAAGTAGAAACAGGACACCCCAAAACAACGGATAATGTCTCTACTGAAAGATCCACAAACTGAAAACACCACAGGGTTGGATAGGTTAGGAGGTGTGGTCGACACGGGGAGACGGTCCAGAGGGTGGAACGCGGAGAGGGGGAGAGACGTAGTCGGAGCTGGAGACACAGGTTCTCCAGTAGGAGGGAGCCATAAGGTTAGATCTGGGATTGATTAGAGCGTGGGGGGGGGGGGGCACAACATAAAGCCTATGGACCAAGTTTCACACATGTATGGCGCTGATAGTTTAACTTCGACCACAAATGATCGTGCACCTTATGGACGAAGTGGTACCAAACTCTTCTAAAGTCTTTACCACTCACAGGCTGAGATATGGGCGTTTATTTTAAAATATAATAAACACAAGGAAGAATCCAAAGAAAACCCCAAACAGGTATCCACAGATACTCTGTGAATACCTAATGACAATATTTAGTATTGCAGATTATAAACTATAGCAATAATAATACACGTGTGAAGAAATAATAATGGTGTTGATAATATTTCCAGGTAGTATCTATGATGTGTGTGTGTGCGCACGTGTGTGTGTGTGTGTATGCGTGTGTGTGTGTGTGTGTGTGTGTGTATGCGTGTGTGTGTGTGTGTGTGTGTATGCGTGCATGCATGTGTGTGTGTGCTCTGGGAGCTTGTTTACCTGTGGAGCGGCTCCAGCTGTGGTGACCTGGTTGCCACGGCGACAGTGCTGATCGTGTTACATCGAGGAAGAGGGAAGGGGGGGGGGAGGGGCCTGTTCCGAGAAACACAGTGCAAGGGACTCCCAATAATACGACTCCATTGTTCCCAGGGGCCCCCCACCCCCCCGAGACACACACACACACACACACACACACACACACACACACACACCACACACACACACATGCACACAGCAATGACCATACACACTGCCATCACTACACACACACCCACACACACACACACACACACACACACACATACACACACACACACACACACACACAGACACACGCACACACACCACCTTAACACGTACACACTGCCATCACTACACACAGACACAAACACACACACACACACAGACACACAGACACACACACACACACACACACACACACACACACACACACACACACACACCACCTTAACGACATACACACTGCCATCACTACACACACACACACACACACACACACACACACACACACACACACACACACACACACACACACACCACTTAACGACATACACACTGCCATCACTACACACACACACACACACACACACACACACACACACACACACACACACACACACACACACACACACATCAATATGTGAAGCTAATGTCATGATGACATGATTAGTGGGAGTAAATGAAGGGATAGTGGAGGGAGGAAGGGCTTCTTACAATGTTTAACTAAGTCTCTATTATGACAAGATAATAGACATAATATTTGTGTATGCTAATTCAGTGTTTTGCATATTGTATAGCCATTATAGTATACAAGATTGGATGTCATTGTAATACTGTAATACTTACATCACGAGGGCAGCGTTCTATGTATCTCCTAGGTAGTTGTGTATAGAGGTGTACTGTTTTATAGGGTATGTTTTGTAGTCTTGTGGTTCTGGGTTCGATCCCCAATGTTCGTTGTCTTCCTGTAGGCATCCTTGAGCAAGATGCCCCCCTGACCCCTACCTGCTCCTTAATGACATGTCTCTGTGTTCACTGTCTAACCCCTACCTGCTCCTTAATGACCTGTCCCTCCTGTCTATGTCACTGTCTAACCCCTACCTGCTCCTTAATGACCTGTCTCTGTTCACTGTCTAACCCCTACCTGCTCCTTAATGACCTGTCTCTGTATTCACTGTCTAACCCTACCTGCTCCTTAATGACCTGTCTCTGTGTTCACTGTCTAACCCCTACCTGCTCCTTAATGACCTGTCTAACCCCTACCTGCTCCTTAATGACATGTCTCTGTGTTCACTGTCTAACCCCTACCTGCTCCTTAATGACCTGTCTAACCCCTACCTGCTCCTTAATGACCTGTCTAACCCCTACCTGCTCCTTAATGACATGTATGTGTATATTCAGTGTAAGTTGCTTTGGATAAAAGTGTCTGCGAAGAAATGTCTAAGTAGTCAAACAGGTGTGTTTTAAACTGGGTGTTGATGAGGGGAATGGCTTTCTGTACCCAGTGGCTAATTGCATAATGCACAGTTGGCCACAAGGGGATTTTTAATCGCAAGCATATACCGAGTCCAGCCCAGAGTTTACGTCCTGCTCTGTGAATAGATGTTTGATGACTACATGTCACACATGTTAGTTCTTCATGTGGGCCGGAGAGCGTGCGCCCTAATGCCGGGCAAACGCTCCTCACATGCTTTTGCTGCATGCATTTAAGGGATCGGAGACTAAATGCCGCACAGATCGGGAATTCGGCGGTACAGCGTGAGAGGGTGAACAAGTTCGGTGTGCAACCGAATCTCATATTTTTCGTCCGTTTCGCTCTTTTAACGTTAGCGATTACGCTGGCCAATGAGACGTCAGCATCAGAACGTCATTTGTGACAGTACTGTTTGTACCTTGTTGATATCGAAAACACGTCTTGTAGGAAGAAGGCCCCACGTAATCGGAAGGATACAGAGACAGGTTCTGTGGAGACAGTTCCGTCCACGTTGGGACGGTCTGGTCTCGGCCCAGGTTCTCTCTCTGCGCACACAGGCAGGGGTTACATTATCTGGGGGGCGTGCGACACAGAGCCGCCCCAGTAAAAGTAAGAGAGTAAGCGACCCCACAGAGAGAGAGCACTAATGCAGAAGTGGGTCACTGCACGCGCTCAGCGCAGGACACCAGGAAGTGAGTCGTCAGGCTTGATAGTGA
>CM051022.1:15658173-15773173 GCA_027704905.1 Muraenolepis orangiensis | reverse complement strand
TGAGCGCTACGGACGGCCATTACGTTAGAGCTGCCTTAATGGAGGACAACAGAAGGGTCCGTTGGCTTTCTTCTTCAAAACGCTCATCTTGTGTTATGTTTCTCGGTTGATAAAGCATAACGAAGCAGACATTTATATTTAGAATATATATATATATTTTTTAAACATTAAATACAGAAAAATACGCAATATACAATACTCACAAAATGTAAATGTGTAGAGTTCAGTGCAATAAGTCTGTGCGTACATACAATGTCAGTAACCATGGCTACAAGGAGCAGCCCAGCGGCGGCGGTAGCTCCGCATCGACACCGTCGAGGGCAGACCACTCCATAAACAACTAAAAGAGAAAAGTGCACTAAAAACATGACTCCATAAACAACTAAGACAAGAGAAAAGTGCATTAAAACATGACTCCACTACACTTGCACACTGTTTTTAGAAAGTAGCATCCTAACGTTAGCTATTGTTACCAAGGCTATGTTAGCGACTAACAGAAGCCTAGCAATCATCGCTACTAATTTCTGATGATCCGAACATGATGTGAGAAATGAGTAGCTCGCTAAACAGCTTGGCAACACGGGGAAAGATTTAAAAGTAAAACTGACTAGCATCAGTGTGACTCTGCAGCAGCGATCATCCAGTTTGTTATTGATTTGCTCGACAGTTCGTCGAGCAAATCGTCGAGCAAAAAAGTCGTCCCGCTGAAGACATCTCGCGCTGTAGTTTTTGAAATACCGGTTTTGTTCTTGAAGATCCCTCGAGTTTATTCTGAACTTCTGTCGAGGACCACAATGCAAGGAGGCAGTTTGTTTCCCCCACGGACCATAACTGCTTCGCCTTCAGTGAATCTCGGGTTTAAAAAAAATGCCGGTCACAATGGTGGCCCCAAGCCCCTGACGTAGGTGGTTCTTGCTGCTAGCCTAGCAAAGAGTTGGTGCCACTCTTTTTTGGCTGTCGAAACGCGAAGAACCGGTTCGAAGCACCGGCTCCGAACCGGCCCTCAAACTGCCTTGGTGGAAACGAGGCATCAGAGGTCTGGTATACTGTAGGAACCAACCTGCCCACCAATCGGAGGTTTGGAATAATGTAGGAAACAACCTGTGAGCCAATCAGAGGTCTGGTATCCTGTAGAAACCAACCTGTGATCCAATCAGAGGTCTGGTATCCTGTAGAAACCAACCTGTGATCCAATCAGAGGTCTGGTATCCTGTAGAAACCAACCTGTGATCCAATCAGAGGTCTGGTATCCTGTAGGAACCAACCTGTGAGCCAATCAGAGGTCTAGTATCCTGTAGGAACCAACCTGTGAACCAATCAGAGGTCTGGTATCCTGTAGGAACCAACCTGTGAGCCAATCAGAGGTCTGGTATCCTGTAGGAGCCAACCTGTGAGAACAACCTCTTTTCAATGGAGCTTGAACCGGTTCTTTCGCATTTCAACAGCAAAAGAACCGGCTTGAAAACCGGTTCCAGAGAGGCACCAACTGGGGGCGGGATTATCTTGCGTTGTCTTACGTTAATAGATAAAGAATCAAAATACCTTTCTCCTTAAACATAATCACATAGCAACCTGCACTGTTTTCCCGTCCCTGCTTCTGGATACTCGGTACTTCGGGGATCTTCAAGATTTTAAAACCTACAACCTTAAGTCAATGTTGATATTGTGGCGGTTTAGCCCACAAATAAATAGTGTTGGAAACCGGAGACATATACAGTGAAGTAATTATGCTGCTCTCTCTCTCTCTCTCTCTCTCTCTCTCTCTCTCTCTCTCTCTCTCTCTCTCTCTCTCTCTCTCTCTCTCTCTCTCTCTCTCTTCCTCTCTCTCTTTCTCTCTCCGTTGCCCTATCTCTCTCTCTCTCTCTCTCTCTCTCTCTCTCTCTCTCTCTCTCTCTCTCTCTCTCTCTCTCTCTCTCTCTCTCTCTCTCTCTCTCTCTCTCTCTCTCTCTTCCTCTCTCCGTTGCCCTATCTCTCTCTCTCTCTCTCTCTCTCTCTCTCTCTCTCTCTCTCTCTCTCTCTCTCTCTCTCTCTCTTCCTCTCTCTCTTTCTCTCTCCGTTGCCCTATCTCTCTCTCTCTCTCTCTCTCTCTCTCTCTCTCTCTCTCTCTCTCTCTCTCTCTCTCTCTCTCTCTGGATGGAACAACTCAACATATAGAGTATAAACAACCTCAACATGACCGACCATACCATAACACCTACACCAAAACAACAAAACGTAAACTCCGAACCCGTGACACTAGCCCCCCTCCTCCCCTCCCCTCCTCCCCTCCCCTCCTCCCCTCCCCTCCCCCCCCCTCCCCCCCCCCCCCTCCCCCCCCCCTCCCCTAGGTACACACAGGCCGCATTCCTCCCCTCCACCGAGACTCCTTGGCTCTCCTTATACCGTGTCTGTGGCAAAGCGGCGGTTAGTGGCGGCGCACGCTCTGTCACAACGCCGTCGCCATGGCAACGCCGCCATAAACAAAATATTCCCGTCAAATGTGTGTGAGACCCTTTGAAGCTCTCACCGGGCAGGTTGAGAGCAGCGGCGGCTGGCGGCAGATCTTTCATCTGGTCGGCGGTCGGCGGATGAAGTTACCACAGGTGTGGGAAGGGAGGGAGGGAGGGAGAGAGGGAGAGAGGGAGGGAGAGAGAGAGAGAGGGAGGGAGGAGAGGGAGGGAGGGAGGGAGGGAGGGAGGGAGGGTGGGAGGGGCGAGTCACACCAACCTCACACCTCCCCCCCCCCCTCCATAACCCACTCCCACACCTACATTGTCGGTCACTGTACACCCAAACTGTGTGTGTGTGTGTGTGTGTGTGTGTGTGTGTTGAGTGAGTGAGAGTGTGAGTGAGTCTGTCTGTCTGTCTGTCTGTCTGTCTGAGAGTGAGTGTGTCTGTCTGTCTGTCTGTCTGTCTGTCTGAGAGTGAGTGTGTGTGTCTGTCTGAGAGTGAGTGTGTGTGTCTGTCTGAGAGTGAGTGTGTGTGTCTGTCTGAGAGTGAGTGTGTGTGTGTGTCTGAGAGTGAGTGTGTGTGTCTGTCTGAGAGTGAGTGTGTGTGTCTGTCTGAGAGTGAGTGTGTGTGTCTGTCTGAGAGTGAGTGTGTGTGTCTGTCTGAGAGTGAGTGTGTGTGTCTGTCTGAGAGTGAGTGAGTGTGTGTGTCTGTCTGAGAGTGTGTGTGTGTGTCTGTCTGAGAGTGTGTGTGTGTGTCTGTCTGAGAGTGAGTGTGTGTGTCTGTCTGAGAGTGAGTGTGTGTGTGTCTGTCTGAGAGTGAGTGTGTGTCTGTCTGAGAGTGAGTGTGTGTGTGTGTCTGTCTGAGAGTGAGTGTGTGTGTCTGTCTGAGAGTGAGTGTGTGTGTGTGTCTGTCTGAGAGTGAGTGTGTGTGTCTCGACACGTTTCTCAACCCAAAGCAAAAATAAGTCCTTTTGGTCTCTGATTGTATCAGGACTCGACGCCATGATGTAAAAGGCATTCATTCAGTCGTCATCGTTTGACTAACCGGCTCCAAAAAAAGAACCGTCGTCTCTTCCCGAAAACCTACAGGATTTGAACAAACGTTGACCATAAACATCCACCAAGTTATTGGAACAAGAAAAGCAATGATGGCGCTTGTTTGATTAGATTACATTCTAATGTATTGTCATTGCAGCACAAGTACAGTACAGCGAAAATTATTTGGCATCCAACCAGAGTGCAAATGTAACAGTTGCTAAAAGAGGTATAAAAACCTATATTATAAGGTTACTTATATGTGTGGGATATGAGCCTAATACTATATATATATATATTTATATATATACACAGGTAAGTAAGTATTTAACAGGTAGTGATCAGGGGTATATAGGATAAATATGAATGTATAAACTGTATAAATGTATAAACTTGCTGACACTGTGTTAGTGGCGTGGAAACTCTCTCTCTGTGATATGCTGAGAAGACTTTGTTGTTTGGGGGTTTCCGACGGAGTGAACCAGGGGCTGTAGATGTGTGTGTGTGTGTGTGTGTGTGTGTGTGTGTGTGTGTGTGTGTGTGTGTTCTGGGAGGGGGGGGGGGTCTTGGTGTCAAGTCGAGTATTAAAGTATGAAATACAGACCATGAGAACTAGACTAGAACAACAGCTCCTTCCTTTAAAAGATCAAAGCGGCCTGTCTGTCTCTTTCTCTCTCTCTCTCTCTCTCTCTCTCTCTCTCTCTCTCTCTCTCTCTCTCTCTCTCTCTCTCTGTCTCTCTCTCCCTCCCTCTCTCTCTTTCTCTCTTTCTGTCTCTCTCTCTGTCTCTCTCTCCCTCCCTCTCTCTCTTTCTGTCTCTCTCTCTCTCTCTCCCTCCCTCTCTCTCTTTCTGTCTCTCTCTCTCTCTCTCTCTCTCTCTCTCTCTCTCTCTCTCTCTCTCTCTCTCTCTCTCTCTCTCTCTCTCTCTCTCTCTCTCTCTTCTCTCTCTCTTCTTCTTCTTCTTCTTCTTCTTCTTCTTCTTCTTCTTCTTCTTCTCATACCTGATGGGACACATCACAGAGTAGACCATACAAAGCAACACACACACACACACACACACACACACACACACACACACACACACACACACACACACACACACACACACACACACACACACACACACACACACACACACACACACACACACACACACACACACACACGCAGGCACATAATATACCCACCTTTAGTTACTGACACAATGCACACACGCACACACACACACGCCACACACACACACACACACACACACACACACACACACACACACACACACACACACCACACACACACACACACACACACACACACACACACACACACACACACACACACCTGCACACACAGAAGAGAAGACTCAATAGAGAAAGAATGTGCGTGCATGCGAATGCTCTGGGCGCTCCACACAGACTGGCACTGTGGCTCAAACATCAAAGAGGAGTGAGGTAACGTCCCGTCTGGTTACTGATGTCTTCTGACAATGGAGAGTGATCTCCTCTAGATCTCCCTCGGTCGCTCTCCCTTCATCTCACCCCCCCACCCACCCACCACCCACCTCTCTCTCTCTCTCTCTCTCTCTCTCTCTCTCTCTCTCTCTCTCTCTCTCTCTCTCTCTCGCTCTCATTCATCTCACCCCTCTCTCTCTCTCTCTCTCTCTCTCTCTCATTCATCTCACCCCTCTCTCTCTCTCTCTCTCTCTCTCTCTCTCTTCTCTCTCTCTCTCTCTCTCTCTCTCTCTCTCTCTCTCTCTCTCTCTCTCTCTCTCTCTCTCTCTCTCTCTCTCTCTCTCTCTCTCTCTCTCTCTCTCTCTCTCTCTCTCTCTCTCTCTCTCTCCCCTTACTCTCACGCCGCCCTCTCCATTGTGTCATCTCCGCTACATGCGTGTTACCAACAACAACAACAACAACAACCACCACCACAACCTAAAAGCTATTAACTACTGAAACTGGCCAGATTTGATGGTATGCTGCTTGGCGGTTAGGGTTAGGGGCTGTAAAGATATACAAAGAATATCTTCAGAACACGGCTGTACATCGCAGGGACATTCCTGAAGGTTTGTCCACTGCTTATGGAAAAAGTTTCCACGTGTTTCCCAATGTTCCATCAAAACAAGTTTTGATACTAGGCTAAGGACGGTAAGGACGGGCTGCACGCTGGGCTCACCTCTCTCTCCCTCTGTCTCACCCCTCTCTCCCTCTGTCTCACCCCTCTCTCTCTCCTGTCTTACCTCCCTCTCTCCGTCTCACCTCTCTCCCTCCGTCTCACCTCTCTCCCTCCGTCTCACCTCTCTCTCTCTCTCCTGTCTTACCTCCCTCTCTCCGTTTCACCTCTCTCCCTCCGTCTCACCTCTCTCCCTCCGTCTCACCTCTCTCCCTCCGTCTCACCTCTCTCTCTCCGTCTCACCTCTCTCCCTCCGTCTCACCTCTCTCCCTCCATCTCACCTCTCTCCCTCCGTCTCACCTCACCCACCGTCTCACCTCTCTCCCTCCGTCTCACCTCTCTCCCTCTGTCTCACCTCTGTCTCACCTCTCTCCCTCTGTCTCACCTCTCTCTCCGTCTCACCCCTCTCTCTCTCCGTCTCACCCCTCTCTCCCTCCATCTCACCTCTCTCCCTCTGTCTCACCCCTCTCTCTCCATCTCACCTATCTCCATCTCACCTATCTCCCTCTGTCTCACCCCTCTCTCTCCATCTCACCTATCTCCCTCCGTCTCACCCCTCTCTCTCCATCTCACCTCTCTCCCTCCGTCTCACCCCTCTCTCTCCATCTCACCTCTCTCCCTCTGTCTCACCTCTGTCTCACCTCTCTCCCTCTGTCTCACCTCTCTCTCCGTCTCACCCCTCTCTCCCTCCATCTCACCTCTCTCCCTCTGTCTCACCCCTCTCTCTCCATCTCACCTATCTCCCTCCGTCTCACCCCTCTCTCTCCATCTCACCTATCTCCCTCCGTCTCACCCCTCTCTCTCCATCTCACCTCTCTCCCATCTCTCTCCCTCTGTCTCACCCCTCTCCCTCCGTCTCACCCCTCTCTCCCTCTGTCTAACCGCTCTCTCTCTGTCTCACCCTACTGTGCAACCTTTTGAGGTCTGGACTGCCTTAGTGCCCACATGCAACCATATAGTAAACAGAGGAGACCTGAACTGGGATTTGAACATAAACCCCCGGGTGAGAACACATCATGCCACATTGTTAACTGCTGGACCAGCAGTACTTTGTGAAGCAATTCACAAAGTACTGCAGACCTTGTTGTGCATGAGTTGGTGTGTGTGTGTGTGTGTGTGTGTGTGTGTGTGTGTGTGTGTGTGTGTGTGTGTGTGTGTGTGTTGTGCGTGCGTGCGAGTTCTGAGCATCACCGAGCGCCTGCTACAACATGCGTTTGCGTGCCTCCCGGGCTTTTCAGAATGTGTGGTTGCGTCATCGCATGGCTGGGAGGTGACTGGGGGGGTTTGGAGAGCAGGTAAACCAGAGTGGGTTGTGATCTACGATACACTGTCTCTCTTCTATCTCTTCTGCTGTCGTTTCTCTCTTTGGCCTTTCCTGCCTGTCGCTGACCTTTACCTTTACTGCGTGTGTGTGCTACTCTCGCCATTGTGCTTGTGTTTGTGTGCTTTGACTGCATGCCATATTCATGCCCTTCACGTCTCACGTACGTACTGTGGCTGTAATGTAAGCAGCAGGTGTGTTAAACATAACGATATAATCATTTGTTCTTTGTCATTTGTTTTGTATTTGTAACGACTACAATGGAATATGCTTACCCCCCCATTCCCTCCCACAGTATGAATTATATATATATACTATGTACTATACACCATGTACAATACTTATACTATATGATTATTATCTATGCCACTATTATACTTACTACTATACTAATGACTAATACTAATGACTTGGTTAAATAGAGGTTGAGTAAATACAATTAATATTGATGTGTCTTTGTGGTTGTACTCCCTGTCACTCAAAATAAGGGAGGGGTGATTTGACAGTCAGGCATAAGAGTGGGTGTGTATATGTGTGTGTCGCTGTGTTATGTTTTATGTGTGTATATGCATGTGTGTGTGTGTGTGTGTGTGTTACTGTGTGTGTGTTACTGTGTGTGTGTGTGTGTGTGTGTGTGTGTGTGTGTGTGTGTGTGTGTGTGTGTGTGTGTGTGTGTGTGTGTGTGTGTGTGTGTGTTACTGTGTGTATCAATATACGTGCATGCGTCAAATGCAGGCGGGGGTATATCAGAGTGGTTTGTAGGTGGGTGTGTCTATGTGTAAATGTCTACGTATATGTGTGTCCATATCTACAGGTGTGTGTGTGTGTGTGTGTGTGTGTTACTGTGTGTGTGTGTGTGTGTGTGTTTGTGTGTTACTGTGTGTATCAATATGCGTGCATGCGTCAAATGCAGGCGGGTGTGTATCAGAGTGGTTTGTAGGTGAGTGTGTCTATGTGTAAATGTCTACGTATATGTGTGTCCATATCTACAGGTGTGTGTGTGTGTTACTGTGTGTGTCAATATGTGTGCATGCGTCAATGCAGGCGTGTGTGTATCAGAGTGGCTTGTAGGTGTGTGTGTCTGTGTTTTTGTCTATGTATATGTGTGTCCCTCCCACCTCTACAGAGGTGTGTGTGTGTGTGTGTGTGTGTGTGTTTGTTAAGTGGTGCAGGCAGGTTGTGACGAGCCCTGTCTGTGTTGCTCCAAAGCGGTGACATCACTCCACAACAAGCTCATTACTCTTACTATAGAGCTTAGAGAGAGAGAGACGATGTCCAAACCAGGACATCGTCTCCCACAATGCACCATGGTATTACTAAAAGCATAACAGCAGAGAGTGTGAAAAGTTGAAAAAACCTTGTAGGCTACTATTTATTCTATTCAGGCAGACACATTTTATCCACTTATATTGAATTCATAAACATGCGATTAAGGTTAGCTTAGGGGTCAGAGGTCTTGCTCATGGAGGCCTACAGGTCTACTGCCGACATAGGAGAAACTTCACACTAAACAGCTGATTTATACCGCTAGTCCAGTGGTCCTTTACTCTCCAGGGGTGATTATAGTATAGATTATAGTGTATATGTTACATACATAAGCCCAGTGGCTATATGCACACAGATGTATTGATATTGGTAGTTTCAGACAGTGGAAAACCACCTACCTGGCTACGTGCCTGCTGATATATGCAGACATATTTCATGTGTACACTGGGATGTGTAGAGCCATACAGTAGCCAATGCTTATTAATATATACAATATGAGCAACCTTTTTATAATGTCCCACAACCCAGGGGTTGAGGACCACTGCGCTAGTCTTGTGTTGAGCTCTGCAGTTGTTATTCCACAGGAGAACACTGCTACCTAGTGGCCACTGCCTGCCACTGCACTTCATTTTATTCATCCCAACTATGACAAAGGTTATCATTTGACCTACTGCATATCATTTATGTTGTCCGAGTGTCTTTTGTTAGTCTCATCTTTGTTATATAATTAAGATGATAAATTAAGTTGTGTGAACTGAAGACAAATTGACAATTCTCTCCGACTATAATATAGTCATATAGTATATAATAAGACTATAATAACCTATATTACTTATTACTTAAGTAAATATATTAATTTAAAACTTCTGATTCAGGGTTTATTGTTTAAATTCAATTGAAGCTAAATAGTTGTTCATTTTCTAGTATTAATCTTATCAACACCTCATAGCCATTTTAATTTAAACACAAGATCTTTATTTAACCAGCGTCAAAAAGCTAAATGTTTAAAATACCTAGTAATACATTGCATGGTGAGGTGATGGCAGAAATGAGCACATGAAACAAGATCTCCACCTTCTCTCTCTCTCTCTCCACAGGTAGAAAATGTCCTGACAGCGCTAGGTCCGTACGTCTGTCTGTCCGTACGTCTGTCCGTACGTCTGTCCGTCTGTCTGTCCGTACGTCTGTCCGTACGCACGTCTGTCCGTACGCACGTCTGTCCGTACGTCTGTCCGTACGTCTGTCCGTACGTACGTCCGTCCGTACGTCTGTCCGTACGTCTGTCCGTACGTCTGTCCGTACGTCTGTCTGTACGTGATAAGTGCTGTATTGTCAAAGGTATTTCTAAAATTCTCCCAGAGACAACGCCTCCTCCCAAGCCTCTCAGCCAATCGGAGGCCCCGCTCCGCTTCACTTCGCTTCACTTCACTTCCTGACCGGTTCCTATTGGTCCGTGAGATGAAGTCAAAGGTCTTCGTGAGCTTGTCCATTCTCGGCCTCTTCAGACTCGGGTTCCTCCTCCTCCTCTGGCTCTTCTGTTGATGATGAAGGTAAAATAAACAATATGTAACATTATCCTCATATAGACATCATTACAATAATATGTTGTTAAAATGCCTTATACATCTTAAAGTTGCCTCTATTTTAACATTGTACACCAACTAACACTGACTATATTACTTGGAAATATTAAATGCAGGCAGACTTCATTCAGTCATTTGAATAATGACTGTTTTACGGAGCTTTTTTAAAGTCTCATCAGACCTCAGGAGCTTAAATAGTACATGGTAAACATTGGTATATCGCCATAGCAACCAGACTGCTTCTGTATCTGTAAATGGCAACCAGATTGGTGTATCGCGATAGCAACCAGACCAGTCGCTGTATCTCCATAGAAAGCATACTTCCTGTATCCTCAAGACAACCATACTGTCGCCTGTATCTCCATAGCAACCAGGCCTGTATCTCCATAGAAACCAGACTCCCTGTATCCTACTGGCAACCATACAGTCCCTGTATCTCCATAGCAACCAGGCCTGTATCTCCATAGAAACCAGACTCCCTCTATCCTCACGGCAACGCTACGGTCCCTGTATCTCTATAGCACCACTATAGAGCATCTCCATCTCCATAGCGACAGGTCTTACCCGAGACGGCAACCGGGACACACTCCCCGTCCCGCTCCTCGTGGCCTTCGGTGCACACACACAGGTGACCCCCCGGTGTGTTCACACACCGCCTGTGGGCCGCCGGGCACACCGCCTCCGCCTCCTCGGAGCACTCGTCGATATCTGGCGAGGGAACACATGAGTTAGGTTCACCTCCTTCCCACGGGTACGCTGCGGCTCGGCTGCTTACAGGAACCCGCAAGCAGGAGCACATTACACCAATTTTGGCTTCCCTCCACTGGCTTCCTGTCCATTTAAGAGTTAATTTTAAGATTCCATTTGTTTTTAAATGGCCCCTCAGTACATCTCCGACCTCCTACAGGTGTACACAAGGGCTTTGAGGTTCACTGTGAAGCACTTTAGCAAACCCTCTGTTTTTAAAATGGTGCTATATAAATAAAGTGGGTTAGATTGGATTGGGTTTGATTTCCCCCATCTTGCCCAGCAGGTATAGAGTGGGCATTAAAGGAGGCAGCCATAGGGTTTGATTCCTTGCTCAGACTCTAAGTCGCTTAAAGTTCATGAAAGCAGAAACTTTGATCGAAAGCGACTGAATTCAGACCCGACATGTCCTATAGTAGTAGGTAGGGGGGGGGGGGTTGGTTATGTCTGAACTCCTCCAGAACCTTCCGGCTGAGACCAACCACCACACTATCGTGCAGACAGCTGTACCCGTTGTTTATTTTTAAAGCAGTAGTATTAACACTATCAGAGGGAACCGTTGCGTTGCAGGGCGTCACGTGACCCGGGTATCACCTGTGCAGGTGCCCTCGACGTCGTGGTAACCAGCGGCGCAGCTCCGACACGCACCTGGCCCCGCTCCGGTGCAACCGGAACACACCCCGTCACACCCTGACAGACAAACATTATGGGATGGAATAATATCATAATAAAACACGGATATAACAACGAAAACTACAATCCTTCAAAATCGGTTAGTAGACAGAATATTACATTGTTGAATCCTTCAGTTGGTTTCTAAATGAGTCAACAAAGGTTTGATGGACTGTGAGAGTGTCCAAAGTGTCCACTAGTGATCTACAAAGTGTCCACTAGTGATCTACAAAGTGTCCACTAGTGATCTACACACCCTTGCAGGAGAACGACCCTTCGTTGTTGACGCAGTACTTGTGTTCTCCACAGGGGGCCGGGTCGTCACGGGAACACTCGTTCACGTCTGCCACAGAAAAGTGTAGTGTAATACAATGTAAACTGCAATGTTGGACCAAGCTAGATACAGCTATTGTTCATAAGTCCAACCAACGGTTCTACAATAATAAAATAAAAGCAATACCTGTGCTCAAAACTGAAATATACAAAGCTAAATCTTCGGCTCAATAAAATGCAATTAAGTGGTCATTTGTGTTTGTATATTTCTTCTAATCCAAAAGATTAATATATATACATACATAGCTATGGGCATTATTTGATCAGTTATCAAGCTGCTTATGCAGTCATTTAGAGCGAGATGACACCTTATCTGCTCTCTTTCGGTGAAAAGTACTACGCCTTATCAGATAAAAACCCACTGCTTTCTCAATCTCTATTTACCTTTATTTCACAATCTACCTTTAAGGTCACTCAAACTTTAAAAAACATGACAATGCCCCTTTCTCAAGATAAGGGTTTGCCAAAATTCGTACCTTTGAATAGGGCAGGATATTTGTGGAACTTTATGAAACGATAAAACTAAATAATACATTTAATAGTACATTTCAACAAACCCTACAGACCAATTCTGTCATTCAAAAATGAAAAGAGAAGTAGAACGTTGTGTCGAATTTGACACGTCAGTCTAAAGAAGAATCACAGTAGTCACTCGTGGTCAGAGATGGAGGAAGAACTACCGCTACGCTGCTTGTCGCCTCAGTCTTACCGACACAAGTGTCTTGTTCATCTTCTTCCCAGCCCGCCTTGCACTCATCACAGTCCTGATTGGTTCCCCCCGAGCAGGACTGACAGGAGGCGTGGCATTCTGAAACACAAACAAAACAATAAAGTTTGTTTAAAAAATAATAATAATAAATAAAAAATAAAAAAATAACAGCAATGGTTTGTAACCTAGCGGATGGGGACTGTATAATAAAACTATTAGACTACCACCTAAGGAGACCATTTAAGGAAAAACTAAAAAACGATTTAGTATGGAGTCAATTTAAAGGAGCTATTCAAGGATAATGTTTAAGCAGGGAGCCTATTAAAAAGTCTATTTAAGATGAAAATCTGACACTTATATATACTTGTATTTTTTAAATGCAGACTATTTAAGGATCTATAAAATGTAATTTTCCAGCTATTTACTCCATTAAAAACTAAACAAATCTGAACTCTAAAGTTTCAATAACAATAAAACAGACCCATCCCCAGCTCAATCCATCCAGGGAATTTTTCTTATTATTATTTTTACTCATTAATATTATTATCATTTATAATCATTTCTGGTCCACTTAGCGACGGTCATATAAAAAAGGATATAGCTTTAACTGTAGTTACACCTCAAGCCACTAGAGGCTGCTAATGGGTTAAGGTTTAAGGTGAAAGTTGAAGGTAAGTTTCCCGGTCACCTGTGCAGAGGGCGAAGGTGTCGTTCTGGCCCCCACTGAAGAAGCCGTCCACGCACTCCAGGCAGAACTCCCCCCCATAACCGTGGGTACAGCTGCAGCGGCCGTCGCCACCGCGGGTCCCGTCGCCGTCGCACGCCCCGTTGCCATGGCAGGGGCGGTCAACGCCCCCCACGCAGTCTGTGATTGGAGGGCGGGACGTGGGCAGAGAGGAAGAGGAAGTTAACACCCAAACTACAGGCAGGCGCAGGTTCAGATTGGACTCCAGTCCAGACATAAATATCAAAGGTGTTTGATGTTTATGTCTGGAATGGGAATAGCTCGGATGTGATACACAATGATATGATAGACGTTATATTACATACATTATGCATTATTTATCACTCATACCGTTGCAGTCTATAAAATACAATATGGTATACAATACGTGATTATGATAACGAATTATGATACTATTTATTGCAATATTATCAGTGATATGTGATGGTGGTACCTTTGCAGTCTGTTTGCAGTCTATAATATTAGATAAGATATGATCTTTGTGATTATGATATGTACGATATGATAATATCATGTACATTATGCTACACATACAGTGAAATGTGTTTCTCTGCATTTAACCCATCCTAGTATTAGGTGGGGGTATGGTGCCCCTTGCTCAAGGGTTTTGGATCGGCAACCTTCTGGTTCCCAAGCCAAGTCCTTAAACCTGCTGCCCAAAAATATGCTATGTTATGCTATATGTAATGCTAAATATGCTATGCTATATGATATGTGAGTGTCAGGTCTAATATTGACAGAATACGATGTATGTGATTATGATACACACATATATACAGTATATATAAATATATAAAGCGCTATATGATAAGTGAGTTTCAGGTACCGTTGCAATCAGGTCCAAACGCCCCCTTGGGACAGCACACCTTAATGGACTCTATGCAGAACCACTTATGGAGGTCAGGATGTTTGGTCTGTCTGGAAAACAACAAGAGAAACATGACCACCAGCTAACTAAGAGCAGAGCAATGTGAATATAACACACACCCACACATACACACCTCCTGAACCACCAGGTCTCAAACAGGTCCTCATGCTCCTCCACCATGCGGTTGCACTCAAAGTTGCTGCTCTCACACACCGCCTCCAGGATCTCGGTCAGCCGGATCTCACTGGACACAAACACTAGTTATACTTCCACTACTACTACTACTACTACTACTGCTACTATTACTAATACAAGACTGTGGACAGAACCATAAAACACCTAGAACTACTACTAGTTATACTAAGTACTATAGCCAGGTACTGCAACACTGTCCACCAAACGACATCAAGTACTAGTAATAACACTGCAAGACTACTACTAGTACAGATTACTAGTATGTAAGTGAGTGTACTAGTGCTGCAATAGTCAAGATTACTACCACGGATACTACACACTACTACGCAAGAGACATAGATCAGGCATCGGTCTGGTATGGCCCTAGTAGCATGGGTACTAGTACCAGGCACTACACCCCACAGACACAGAGAGAGTACAGGTAAATGACTCCTCACCTGGTTTCATATTTTGACAGTGCTCTCTCCTCCCAGGCTGTGTTTCCACCACCAAAGTTCTGCTTTGCGGTCCTTTCGATCCCCTTGAAAACACACACACACACACAATGTGTATCAACCAATGTGTCCAACCACACACTTAGTATCATCCAATGTGTCCACACACACACACACACACACACACACACACACACACACACACACACACACACACACACACACACACACACACACACACACACACACACACACACACACACACACACACACACACACACACACACACACACACACACACACACACACACACGAGTGGAGGAGAAGCACCTACCTTTCTGAAGCTGTCCGTCACCTGTCGACAGGTAGCACACGTGCTTTTCAAATCTCTCTTCGCATGTCCAATCTGCGAGACGACGACAACAACGACGAGAAGAAGCAGCAGCGAAGGACCAAAGGACCGCATCTTCAGATGCTGTGAGATGAAGATGTCTCAGTCTCCAAGGTATCACCTCACTCAATCAATGTGGACACAATATGGACACATACCCTTGCACGGCTCAGACAGCTCTCTAAAACGGGCTGTTATAATCATTCAAGTGTTTTGGGGGGTGTATGTGTGCACATTTAAAAGGGGAACCGTCCAGTGTTATTGACATGCCGGGTAGTGGCTCTCCAACACAGGCACCGTTTGATTTCCGCGTCGGCGCGCTTGTAGTAGGAGTGTGGCCTTCGCCGATTGGTCCTTTCAAAGCGTCAGTCACGCGGCTGACCAATCACATGGCGCCACGCGCGGGACAACAAAGGTACTCTCGCTCGCTACACGTGGAAGCTCCGTAGGGGATGGTTTAAAATAAAACACGTGTTAACCTTTTATTTCATTGATTACATTGTGAATATGTAAAGTGTTAAAATATAATAAATGCATAAAATACACAATACATAACAATTACATAAGTAAGTAATTGAAAAATATTCCACATATATGAACTTCCGCTTTAACCGGAAGTGTTTGTTTTTTCTTTCTATGACGCCACTGTCATGGCGGAGAAGAGGTCGGAGTCGGGGCTCTCTGTGTTGTTGTTGTTGACGTCTGTCTCTCTGTTACATTTATTCATTTGTCCCTTCACCAAAGTCGAGGAGAGCTTCAATTTGCAAGCAGCCCACGATGTTCTGTACCACAGACTCGACTTTGATCGGGTAAGACTCTCTTATAAGTCTGGAGTTAGTCATCATGGATGTCGGTGGTGGTGCAGAGCTCTGCAAAGGATTAGATTAGGTTAAAAGTTAGCATCTAAACCAGAGTGCAATTGTTGCAGGAAAGTGCATGGTAATATATAATGTACAGTTGTTGAATAAGATGTAAAAACTGTCTAGGATGAACAGTTGACCTGTTTAGGGCTTTAGGGGACTTACTACAAGACTTGATATTTGAGATTTGGTTTGTTTTGCATGTATTGCATTTTTTTAATTTCTATATATAAGATAAACTGTACTTTTAGTTAATCCCAGTCAGGGAAATTCGGGTGTCGCAGGAGAAAAGTACAGGCGATGCACATTTTTTTAAATAGGAATAAACTATTTTTGCAACTAGAGGACATATATCTATATACACAATAAGAGTCGTAGCAATGCAAATATATATATATATATATACAAAAATAAAGTTAACATTATCGACCGCTGCTGAATAAATAAACTCTTAATTGTGATTCTTCCAGTACGACCATCATGAGTTCCCAGGTGTGGTGCCGCGGACCTTTCTGGGCCCACTGTTTGTGTCCACTCTGGTCTCTCCCCTGGTGGTCCTGTCATCCCTGCTGGATGTCCCCAAGAGCTACACACAGCTGATGGGTAGCTCATACATACCTTAGTCAGTATTGTATCTATTTATCTATATGTCTATATAGATATACATATATATATCTATATCTTTATATTTGTAGCATCCCGGATCCTTCCACCTAGCGCGTCCTCGTATAACTTTGTACTAGTGTACTAGCGTCTTACTAAGTTGATTGCTTGCTTGTTAGTTAGATATTGTCCAATTTACCTTTACCTGAACTTACTGTACTTTTACCTGAGCACTGGTTCAGTTCTTGGAGACTTGTTAGGAATGAAATGCACTTTTGACTTCTGGTGACGAGTTCTCTTACCTTCCTTTGTTGAAAGCAGTTATTGTAAGTCGCTTTGGACAAAAGCGTCTGCTAAATGACTAATGTAATGTAATGTAATGTAGCACCTTTGTCATTTGGATCATGCTAATCTCATGGGTAGATCATACACATTGTTTTTAAACCTTCAATGTTTATAATTTTAATAATTATGATTATTCTGATTTATTTGATTTAAGTAACAACAGTTCTTATTATAAAACTGCCTATGAACTGGGCCCATTTCTGCTATAAAACTGCAAGTTCTGCAGCTAGAAAGAAACCTAGTCCAATATACCTCTGGAATGTCCCATTTAGTGTTATTTAAGTCATAGTTTCAGCCTATGGTTATTAATAAAGTGTGTGTGTGTGTGTGTGTGTGTGTGTGTGTGTGTGTGTGTGTGTGTGTGTGTGTGTGTGTGTGTGTGTGTGTGTGTGTGTGTGTGTGTGTGTGTGTGTGTGTGTGTGTGTGTGTGTGTGTGTGTGTGTGTGTGTGTGTGTGTGTGTGTGTGCGCGTTTGCGCGCAGTGCGCGGCTGCCTGGGAGCGTGCGTGGTGGCGGCGCTCTGGCACATGCAGAAGGAGGCGAGGAGGCAGTTGGGCTCGACGGTGGCGACGCTCTTCGGTCTGACGTGCGCGTCCCAGTTCCACCTCATGTTCTACTGCACACGCACGCTGCCCAACGTGTTCGCCCTGCCGCTGGGTGAGAGGTCGCCTACACAAAAGTAGAAGCTGTTTAGTTTTCAATGAAAGTAAATTAAATCTATATATATATATATATATATAATTCTTAACAGAATACTGTAATACGGATTATACTGCAGTACTGATATACTGTAATACTGATTACACTGTAATACTGATAAAGACGTCTGATTTAACTGCATAGTCCTGCTCACTACTTGTTAAATATGTTTATACTTACCTGTATATATACCTGTAATTCTACAAACATACTCTAGAAGTTATTTTAAACCTGTTTTTATACCTAGTAGACAGTTTTTACATCTTATTTGTCCACTGAACATTGTGTATTACCATGCCCTTTAATGTAACATTTGCTACTAAAAAATGAACAACTGAAATACTGACTAGATGTCTGTAATAAATAAAATATATATAATAATAAATGTAATACTTCATGCTATTGCTATTTATATACCAGCATGGTGTGTGTGTGTGTGTGTGTGTGTGTGTGTGTGTGTGTGTGTGTGTGTGTGTGTGTGTGTGTGTGTGTGTGTGTGTGTGTGTGTGTGTGTGTGTGTGTGTGTGTGTGTGTGTGTGTGTGTGTGTGTGTGTGTGTGTGTGTGTGTGTGTGTGTGTGTGTGTGTGTGTGTGTGTGTGTGTGTGTGTGTGTGTGTGTGTGTGTGTGTGTGTGTGTGTGTGTGTGTGGTCTGCCCTCTAGTGGTGATGGCGAGCACGGCGTGGATGGCCCAGAGGCACCGGCTGTTCATCGCTCTCTCCGCCTTCGTCATCATCGTGTTCCGGGCGGAGCTCTGCCTCCTGCTGGGGCTCATGTTGATGATGTCACTGGCCAGGAGGAGGCTGGGTCTGTCGGAGCTCTTCTGCTGCGCCGTGCCCGCCGGGGTACTAGCACTGGGTACGCACACGCACACGCGCCGTGCCGCCGGGGTACTAGCACTGGGTACGCACACGCGCCGTGCCCGCCGGGGTACTAGCACTGGGTACGCACACGCACACGCACACGCGCCGTGCCCGCCGGGGTACTAGCACTGGGTACGCACACGCACACGCGCCGTGCCCGCCGGGGTACTAGCACTGGGTACGCGCACACGCACGCACACCACATATGTTTGCTGGCGAACCAATTTGCAAGATTTTAAATTTGGTAAAATGGAGGGTAATTGATCATTGTTTATTTGCATATACTGCATTGTAATGGTAGAAAACTGGTGCAAAATTGAAAGTATTCCTTTGAATAAAAGCGTCTGCTAAATGCCCAAATAGTACAATAGTAAATTGCCCTCAGCTGACCCTGTTCCCCCGTGTGTCTCCCAGCTGTCAGTGTGTGTGTGGACTCCTTCTTCTGGCGGCGGCTGCTGTGGCCCGAGGGTCAGGTTCTGTGGTACAACACAGCCCTCAACAAGAGCTCCGACTGGGGAATATCCTTTACCCACGCCCCCCATGAAGCACCTCGTTACGCCTGTGCCCGCAGGGCTGCTCTCCGGTTAAGGTTCCAGTTTACACTGCAGGCAGACACCACTTCTGCTATTCAGTATGAGCAGCCGGGGCAAACACATTGTGTTTAGTCGGTATGGATCGGTTCCAGTTAGCAACATGATATTCACATCAGGTCAATTAGTTCATATAGTTCTACAATCACAGCTCCTCCCAAAGGCTTACTGGCTGCTTCATGTGACCACACCCCCTAACCCCCCCAAAGGCTTACTGGCTGCTTCATGTGACCACACCCCCTAACCCTAGCCCCCCCCCCCCAAAGGGGAAGGATAACCTTCCCTCACCTCGGAGAAGACCCTGGAAGGAAGGAACACAGAGAGAGGGATTTGCATGGCACATTTTGCCCACCTCACCCTCCCTGCAGGAAGGGTGAGGTGTGCAAAATGTGCCATAATGGGTCGAGGTTACGGTAGCAGAAGCAAGGATTAAGTCAAATGAACTCGGAGCTGACCGACCAATGAATGAAGCGCTGTCAAACTAAAGGCTATGGAGTGTGTTGGCTTTGGATGAAACAATGTCAGAGTCGGAGACTTTCGGTTTATTATCTCGGAACCATAAAGCAAGCCAGGGTGCAGAGCACTGCAGTGTCCCTATGGGGGCTGTTCAACAGAGATGGAGTATAAATCAACCTTTTATGGTTATGGTTTTAACAGCTCTGTGTCAATATTAACCCTTTACATATTACTGTCTGGCTTGCTTTCCAATTCTTATATTTGCTCACTGAGGGAAATACGTCATGACGTTGAATATGTCTATGCACAAAAAGAGTCACAACCAAAAAAATAACAACCACTTTATAGTCATTTGATTTGAATATTTAATATCCATTTCGTTTTTGTGTAGAAGATGCATGCAAGATAAGAAAGCACTTTTAAACACAATTTAAATCATTAAATGGTGGTGTCAGAGCAGAAGGACGAGAAGCAATTAAAAATGGATAATACAAATATATATATATATATATATACACACACACATACACACACACACACACACATACACACGCACACACATACACTAAACACACACACACACACATATACACACACTTACACTTAAACACACACACACACACAGCACCTCGTATATATATATATATATATATGGATAATACAAATATATATATATATATATAATATATATATATATATTAATATATATATATATATATATTAATAATAATAATAATAATAAAAGAGTAAAAACTACAAAATAAAATAAAAACGCAACAAGAAATATGAGTTTGAAAATGTTTTAATTGAAGAAGTCCCCGGAGCTCCTTGACTCCCCAGTAAACCTCTCCCTTCCTGTGGTACCTCTACTCGGCGCTGCCCCGCGCCCTGGGCTTCACCCTGCCCCTGGTGCCGCTGGGCCTGCGGGACCCCCGGATGCGGGCCATCCTAGCCCCCACGCTGGGCTTCGTCCTGCTCTACTCCCTGCTGCCCCACAAGGAGCTCCGCTTCGTCATCTACACCTTCCCCCTCCTCAACCTGGTGGCCGCCCGCGGCTGCTCCTACATGTGAGTGCGGCGCCTGCCCTGCGCGAGAGACGGCGCCTGCCTGCCCTGCGCGAGGGCGGAAGTGTCAAAGCTAGCGCTCTTCTTTGTCACTTTTGATTAGAAAAATGGCAGCAGTGCTGATAAATGAACCACCTTTTTTATTTTTTTAAGCTCTGGTAGAGGGACAGAGCTGGAGGAAGAGATGAGACCAATTTAGACATTATGGTTTCCTAAATTCAAATTCGTCCTTAATTCAGATTGGGCCTATTCCCCCTGGTTCCAGCTCAGGAATGCCTGGATAAGGGCCTTGAAAAGTTATCCTGTCCTGATTGACATATGGTTACTTTAAGTCATCATCGGGTGGTGAAATTGTCTTGTGTGTTTTGGCTGTTTGTTTAAAAGCTTCTAGAGTGTTTCAGTGGCAGTGTGCTTTTCGATTGTTAGGTAGGATAAATCACTTATCAGGCAATCCCGATCAGTCAATGACCAGAAAGACAATGAGGGAAATGTTATAAGCCATGCATAAGAGCTTCCCATGGTTAATGCCACTGTTGTTGTTGTCTATCTTGTGTTTCCGCTCTCAGCTTGAGTAACTATCACAAGTCCTGGCTGTACAAGCTGGGCTCGCTGCTCGTGGTCGGCCATCTCCTGGCCAACGCCGCACTCTCGGGTGTCTCTCTCTACGTCTCGCACCACAATTACCCAGGAGGCCGAGCAATACAGGAACTAGACCGGCGGGTTCCCGCCACCGCAGGTGGGTCTCACTTGTCTTCATTGGCCCCTCTGTTTCTCTGTTGTCCCTGGGTTAGTTTCAACATTGAGGCTTATTGTAGACGACAAACTGTTTGATATTGTTGATCAAAAAATATGTTTGTCTAATACTAATAATCGATTTTGGCTTATGGAAGGCAAAGAACAATTGGATATTGTTGTTGATGAAAATACAATGAATGTAGAACATATTATGGGCCAAAAAAAGGTTGCGCACCACTGATGTAGATAAACACGTGTTCTAGACTCCCAGCCAAAAGATTCTGGGTTTCCATTCTGCAATATTTACCTACCTTTCAGATAGTTAAACCTACCCCCTGCTACTGTATGTAATGGCCTATGTCTTAATGATCTTGCTTTGGTAGTAGTTTCAAGTGTATTGTCATATGTATCAATGAGTATAAATTATTAATAGCCACAAAATGCTAAACCGTGCAATAAATAACAAATAACATTGTAAATAAATACAGTAATAAAAAATAAACGATAATCCAACAGTGCAAACTGCTGGTGTTAATATTATTAATGAAGTGTGTTTTTGTCTCCTTGTTTATGAAACATCCATCATCCATACACGTCCTCTCCCTGGTGGATCTCCACAGACGTCTCTGTCCACATGGACCCCTATGTCGCAGAGACCGGGGTCTCCCGCTTCCTACAGCAGAGCAGCACCTGGAGGTGTCTACATCCCACACCTTACCTGGTCTAGACCCCCCTCTCTAGTCTGGAGAGTCCACTCTTCGTAGAGTCCACTCTCCAGACTAGAGAGGGGGTTCTAGACCAGGTAGGACTCTCCAGACTAGAGAGGGGGGTCTAGATCAGATAGGACTCTCCTGACTAGAGAGTGGGGCCTCTTCTACCTGATCTAGATCCCCCTCTCTAGTCTGGAGAGTCCTACCTGGTCAAGACCCCCTCTCTAGTCTGGAGAGTCCTACCTGGTCAAGACCCCCTCTCTAGTCTGGAGAGTCTTACCTGGTCTAGACCCCTCTCTAGTCTGGAGAGTCCTACCTGGTCTAGACCCCTCTCTAGTCTGGAGAGTCTTACCTGGTCTAGACCCTCTCTAGTCTGGAGAGTCCTACCTGGTCAAGACCCCTATCTAGTCTGGAGAGTCCTACCTGGTCTAGACCCTATCTAGTCTGGAGAGTCCTACCTGGTCAAGACCCCTATCTAGTCTGGAGAGTCCTAGCTGGTCTAGACCCTATCTAGTCTGGAGAGTCCTAGCTGGTCTAGACCCTATCTAGTCTGGAGAGTCCTAGCTGGTGTAGACTCCCGCTCTAGTCTGGAGAGTCCTACCTGGTCTAGAACCCCCTCTGGTCTGAAGGGTTCCGTCCTGGTATAGACCCCCCTCTCTAGTCTGGAGAGTCCTACCTTGTCTAGACCCCCCTCTCTAGTCTGGAGAGTCCTACCTGGTCTAGACCCCCCTCTCTAGTCTGGAGAGTCCTACCTGGTCTAGACCCCCTCTCTAGTCTGGAGAGTCCTACCTTGTCAAGAACCCCCTCTAGTCTGGAGGGTTCCGTCCTGGTCTAGACCCCCTCTAGTCTGGAGAGTCCTACCTGGTCTAGACCCCCCTCTCTAGTCTGGAGGGTTCCAACCAAACATGGGGAACTAGAGCAGCTTCTGGTTTTTTAATTGACCACAACATATCAACTGCCAGGTCCTCCTCCACCCTTTATACTTTTACTATTTTTTGTCGTTTTATCCAAAGTGCCTCCCAGTGTATAGAGATACCCAGTGTAGAGCAGGTAGGCTGTAGGCTGCGGACACTGGTGGGTTAAACCGCATACCGGGCTGCCTCAGTGGGACACTGGTGAATGGGGACACTACCAGTGTCTAACTTGGAAAGTCTTGAAGTAGTAGAACAGGTCTTTACTTTGTAGAAGTGTGCTAATTGGACAGGGGAAATGCAACCCCCCCCCCCCCCCCACTCTCATGCTAATTAAAAGCCTCTCCTGTGTCCCTCTATTATTATTTCTGGCAGTTTACACTTTTGTGTTTTTCATTCTATTGATTTGATAGTGCATATAGTTAACCTGCATTCCTGTACTTCCGGCTGTGCTTTCAGGTTCAGAGCATTTCATTAATACCGTGGGAAATGGTTGCTCGGTCTCAAGATTGAAAAAAATTATCAAGAATAGAAACCAATAATCTCCGGGCCGCCGGAGCTCAATGAAGCACACCGCCATCTCTGTCCTAATCGGCTTCATTGTAACACAAGTGTCGTTCTACAGATACGACAAGCGCGAGGACGTGGGCCCCGGGCACCCGGCGATGAAGACCTACTCCCACATCATCATGGAGGTCAACGCCACCCGCATCCGCATGCTCCAGGACACCCACCCGCCCCTGGTCTTCGTCTCGGGGTACGACCGGGTGGTCTTTGCCCCCGCCCAGCTACCCCCCTTCAGGGTGCTGCTGCAGGACAAGGTGGTCATCTTACAGAGGAAGGACTTCAGGGACGGCGGATGACCCCCGCGAGGACTTAGTGTGTATCAAAAGTTTGCACTACAACCTTTACGAGAATACCGTGTACTACGGTGGTTCTGTCGATTTAAGGCCTGCCATGTGTAATGTAAGGTGGAATATTTGTCATGAACACCGGTGACGGCGATGATACCCTGAGACTACACCGTGGGAGGTATCTGGAGGTGCACAGGACAGGGTAATACGACCGCCAAGGATGTGCATAGTCCTGTTCAACTTGCTTTGCCGGTTCGATTCCAAACCCGGTTGTTATAAGGATCGCATTGTTTGCATGCCAATAATATGCGGAGCGCAGAAGGAGACTACCTGCGTATCCCAATTTAAAACCAGGAACGTCTACACTGAGGTTAGATCAATTGGTATGTTCCGGATCTTCTTGTGGAATAAATAAATAAATGGAACTGGTATCTGATAGCTTTTGAGCATATCTGACTCATGTTTTAATTAGCTATAATTGTGCTTTGACAATGAAAATATTCAGAAGCGGTAATCAAGATACTAGAAGACGCTAAAAGGGGAATAAAACAATGTATGTAGGGAAAACCTTTATTTACAGTCGACCACAAGATCACCATGGCTCCAGTTTCAAAGCTAAAACGTTTAAGAAATTAGCTTCAAAGGCATTAATTATAAAAATTACATTACTCAATCATTAAGAAAAAAATTACAAACCCATAATTTAACCCCTTGGAAAAAAAAAACATACTTAAAAATTGTGCTTAGAGACAAGTTGTATAATCCAAACAAAATCATTATTCTGAAAATACAGCAACAACTTTACATGAGAATATTAAAAACATTTGAGCAAGTAAAAAATATCTATCTCTAAATGACAGTACCATAAGCCACAAATTCACAATTAAAATAATTAAATAAAATAAACATCTTTCAGTCACAGCATTTATTTTTTGGGGTCAATGTTTTCATTTATAGAAAACAAAGCAACCTTTACTCAACTATGATAATCAAAAAGTCCTGATTTTCTTCAGGACTTGCGAAAGTCCTGCGAAATTACGAAGTATGTACAGCATTTTGACCTGAAGTAGTTTTGGATAAGGCACAAGGAGAGAGTAGACACACAAATAAAAATAATGAAATTGAACACATCAATTTACAGCAAACAAGTAACCCCTAGATCTACACTAAACCCCTCCCTGATATTCTGACAAAGAGCTTTCCATCTCATTAGCTAGTTCATAACAGTAGTACACACCAAACTCATCACAACCTCCACAGTCTAGGCTTTGTATTTGGGAACAAAAAAAAAAAAAAAATCAGTGTTTCAGTTTATATACTCTTTCATAACCCACCCCACCTCCCCAAAAAAGACCCATTTCACAGCTATGCATCTTGGTCCTTGATAAAACGATTTTAACAAGTGAATGCTCTCTCGAGATCAGTACTGAAAGTAGATCAGTGGCAGGTTGACCTTGAGGAACAGCAGACCCTCGATGTTCTCCAGTGAAGGTCGCGGCTGGTTCACGGCCGAGCTGGCGCTGGCCATGCTGAACAGGCTTTCAGCCGGCACCACGCTCGGTGGACAACCCAAGTATCGGGCGGCTACTTTGGCAAGGTCCGGCCACTGGAACTTTCTCAGGTTCCAGTAGTCGAGGGGATCACAGCTTTGATCAAGTATGTCTTCCTCCAGGTACTCCAGCACGGCAAGCTCAGCGGACCGGGGCTTCTCTTCTTGCTTGATCTTGTGTCGGATGTCGTCCATGAGGGACCAAAGGTTGTCTCTGCTGGAGCCGATGGCTGCAGCGGCGGGATCCCCTCCACAGCCGTTGGGCAGCAGAGGAGTGTCGTCGGGGGCTGAGGTAGAAGAGGACAGATTCAGTTCGTGGACGAGGTCTTGCTTGCACTGCTCGGCCTCGTCCTCTGTGAACAGTGAGGTCTTGTATCTGGGGTCCAGCATGGTGGCCCAGGTGTACCGTGAGTCGTGAAGGGGGACCGACATCCGGCCCACCATGGCCTCCTTCAGGGATTTGAGCATGTTGTCGATGCCCACGGTCTCGTCGAACAGCAGGTCAACCTTCCGGTTGAGGATGTGGATGAGTGGTATAATCTGGCCCAGGGTGGCGGTGCGAGAGCTCATCTCCTGGCAAGCCACCTCAAAGGGCTTCAGTGCATTGCAGACAGACAACATCACCTCCCACTGGTCACAGCTGATCATTTCCCTGAAATTGCACTCGATGGACAGCTCGTCGATGGCTTTCTTCTGCTCCACGAGGCGCTCCAGCATGGAGAAAGAGGTCCGCCATTTGGATGGAACATCCTGCACCAGCTGGTTCTCTGGCAGCTGGTGGAGCCTTTGGAGCTCGACCAGCTTCTCCTTGGCCTTGGCCGAGCGTTGCACACGTTCACAGATCTTGCGTGCAATGCTCAGAAGGTTCTGAACCATTCTCTGGCTCTTTATGGCTTCGGTGACGACGAGGTCGATCATGTGTCCAAAACACAGCACTGCGGCACGGTCGCTGTCCTCCAGGGCGCTCCGCACTGCGCTGCTGTCTGTGACTGTGAAGCCCAACTTCAGACCCGAGGCGGTCACCCAGGACTCCCATAGGTACTCCAGCTGCTTCTGGATGGTGAGCATGTCTTGGTCGCAGTCTATCTGCGAGACGCTGAGCAGAGCAGAGCAGTGGAAGTCCTGGCCCTGAGGTCTGAGGTTGGACTCGTATGACGCCCAGTGGGCGGTAAGCGTAAGGTACTCTCTGGTCTGGGAGCTGACCCAGACACTAGTGGTGAAGTGGACCACGCCACTCTCTGCCTCTTTGAGATGTGAGAGGACAGACTCCTTCACCCGCTCATACATGTCAGGGATGGCCGTGCTGCTGAAATATGAGGAGGACGGTGGAGAGTACTGGGGCTGGAGGTACTCAAGTAGTCGGGTGAGCCCAGAGTTCTCCACCAACGATGATGGCTGCAGATCCAGTGCTAGCATTTCTGCAATGAGTTTGGTGATTTTTTTGGCAACCGAGTGGTTTTCGTCAAACTTCTCGCCATTCTGCTCGTATGATGAGGTTTCTGCGAGTTCCCGTTTAACTTGAATTTCAGCAGACGGCATATTACCTGAGTTACTGTTACTTTCAAGAACATGTCCATGAAACCGCTGCATGTGCCTGAAGAGGCAACTCGTGCCGAGGTTTGTGGTCTTTTTGCCTCGACTTATAGTGCGGTTACAGTGCAAACAGACCACTTTGGTGGGGTCGGTGGGGGAAATGGAGAAATGGTTCCACAGTTTTGAAGTCTTCTTGCTGAAACCGGGCAGGGTATGGGGCTTCTTCTCAGTGACTTGGTCGTTGGGTGCTTTGGTTGAGTCCGGTTCAGGTTCCACAAGGGGCATGTATTGCTGGGGCGAGAGGTTAGGGTTGTCGTCTAGGCCTTTTTGGTTTTTTAGGAAGTCTGGGTGGCGGCGCATAAGATGCCTCATCAGACAGCTGGTGCCAAAGTCACCCCGCTTGCCCCGACTGATGACGCAGGGGCAGTAGCGGCACAGCGCCTTGAGTTGATCCACTGGTGACACGATGAAATGGTGCCACACCTCAGACTTCACCCGTTTCATTATTTTCTTGTTCTGCTGGAACACAGAGTGATCTTGACTGAGGCTGGTGCATCCAGGCAGTTCCCCGGACGAGGAGTCAAAGACCGAGGCCTCGTCCGCATGGACCCCCATGGAGAGGTTGAGGGAAGACTCGTGCCCCGAAAGGTTCATGGCCAGCCCCTCCATGCGGTCATCTGGGTGTAGGGCTGCTTCGTCTGACATAACCTCCGGAGGGGAGAGGGGAACTGGGAATTCCTTTTTGATTTCTAGTGCATCCTGTAGCTGTGAACGGGGCAAGAGTGAGGGCGGGTTGGTGTAGGGCGGTGGGATGTGGTTACCCTGCCCGTTCTCTTCGATGACCACTTCCTTGTGGGCCCTCCACATATGTCGGATGAGGCAACTTGTTCCCAGGTCTTTCCCGTTTTTCCCACGGCTGAACTCGTTCATGCAGTGGATGCAAACGGCTTTGGAGCTGTCGGCGGGAGAGAGGTAAAAATGTTTCCACACAGCAGAACGTCGACGGGAACTCGAGCTTTTTGGTGTTCCAGGAAAACGGTCCAGACCGCCGTCAAGCAAGTCTTCAGTGCCGCTTTCGGTGGAATGTGAAGATGGGGGTGGGCCTATAGCAAGTGAGAGCTCTGCTGTGTCAGCATCTGGCTCAGGTATGCGTTCAACTTTGGGCAACACTTCTTTGGACGAAGGATCTGGGTTGTCTGCAGACGAGGTGGACGGCGACGTCTTGTTTGAGGCGGGACTGAGAGGGATCATTGAAAGGTCTCCGTTTTTTGGCGAGTTGGGCGAGGGTGGCATCAGAGAGGAGGCGTGGGAGACAAGAGACGTGTGGTTGGAGGGGATGTCGGCCCCCTCTTGTAACAGCGCGGTGGGGTGGGCCCGGCGGACGTGCCTCATAAGACAGCTGGTGCTGAGGTCCTTTTCGTTTTTCCCACGGCTGAACTCCTTCATGCAGTACAAACAGATGGCTTTGGTGCTGTCGCGCGGGGAGATGCAGAAGTGGTTCCAGGCAGGAGACTTTTTGCGCGGGTTAGCATTGCTTCGGATGGACGACAGGAGGCTCTGTGTGACGGCGTCCATAGCAACGTCGTACAGTGTGCTGGTGTAGCCGCCAAACAAGCTTGTGTAATCGTCGTCGCGGGGGAGGTAAGGACCCATGGAGTTATCCAGTGATGACCTGTCATCTTCTTGCATCTCCTCCATTACATTGACTTCTTCATCCTCTATTTTGATACGTTTAGCTGATCTTTCGCAGTTATCAGACTCAGGCTCGATCTCCATGGTCAGCTCTCCATGGTCAGCGTTTAGACTTTTGTCTGAATGTGTCGGAGAAGCCGGAAGAGACTCTTTAGTCTTTTCTGAATCAGACGGCTTGTCGACCTGAGGAGATAAGTCGTCTTCCGCTGCCGCCGCCGCCGCCACCTCTTCTTCTTCTTCTTCTTCTTCGTCCTCCTCCTCCTCCTCAGTAAAAGTCAAAGGTTTTTCCAGTGTCGCCGAGGGACCAGCGGTGGACTTTGTATCTCCAACTTCATGGAGGTTCATGCTGTAAGACTTGAACACATAACCCTCCTGGCCCTCAATCCTCAGACAGCTGCCTTTCGCTTCCCTTTTCTTCCTCTCGATGGCACCTCTGAGGTCGGACGCCGCGCTCTCCTCCCCCCTGGCAGACTCCTCCTCCCCCTCCATCTCAGCACGGCAACCGATTCTCTCTGGGGGAGGGGGGGGGGTCTTCAAACGAGGGCAGTGCCGTGAGCTAGAGTGACCATGGATGTTTGGCTCTCAAGCTGCTGCCCTTATTGTTGTTGACGTCTGGCTGCAGGAAGCCCCTCCGTCCTCCATTTAAAACGGCAACGTTTCCCCCTCAAACACCTGGGGGGAAGAGAGAGAGAGATTATATTTCTTACACAACAAAAACACAGCAATACTGACATTTGCCGTTCCGGTAGGTTAAATGGTCATCCCGGTATGTTGGGTTTGAGCATACGCCAAGCCCTTAGGATCAAGCCGTGTTTACACACCGCAAAACATTATCCACAGTGAAATGCAATTAAGATGAATTTAAATGTCGACGTGACCATGTGCTTTCTCCCCACAGACTCAGCTGATTTTATTGTGAAGGACTTGGAATTATAAATGTAATATCCCGTATACTGAATACTTTATATTTCAACATGAAAAACAGTAGACCTAAAGTTACTTTATATTCATAAAAGAGCAGGCTTAATATTTGAATACTGAATACTTAAAATGTGTTTATAGTCCAAAAAGTCATATCACTCTACTGAATGCTCCATCTATCTATCAATCTATATTCAACATAAAACTATAATATCTGCATGCTGAATGCTTTATATTCAACATAACCAATATTTGTACAATGCTTTATATTCAACCAGTGAGAGGAGGAGGAGAGTTCCCCTCTACAGGCCTGAGGCCTAGCACCGACTGGATGGTCCAGTTCATCCACAAACGGACCCCCACCCCCACAAGTTGGTGAAAACATGACTGAAGCCTGTTAACGCATTTTACATACTGAGCTAAATTTTTATTCAAATAATATGGAAAAAAAAAAGGTAATAGGTTAAAAAAATAATAACTTCGTATTACAATAGTGTATCCTATTATCCTGCATAAGTCAATGATAGGCGAGTTTAGGTTTGTAAACCTTGTAAAAGCTAAGTTTGTCCTGGACAACAAAGTACTGTAGCAAGCTGAAGCCTGTAGCAAGCTGAAGCCTGTAGCTCGCAGCACTGACCAGGTAAAACAGTAGCTAGCATGTAGCATTGACCAGGGGACTAGCTGTTAGCATATAGCCTGGACCTGGTTACTAGCTATTCGCATGTAGCACTGACCAGTTGACTAGCAGTTACTACATGCCCTCCATAAACAAAGTCAATGACATAACAGAGCAAAGGAAAGGGCAGGAATCTGCTAGTTTGTTTGTGTGGTATTGTCTAGTTTCTCTAGCACACTTTCTGGTGTGGAACAGACAGCAAAATAGCCTTTCACTTTAAGCCTAAAAAGCACATGAAGATAGTGAAGGTGGCATTGGCTCATGAATGGCTTTAGACTAAATGTAGGAAGCACAAAAAACAAAACGTATTTGATTGTGGAGAGAACAGAAGCAACAGTATTATAAAAACCCAAATCCTGGGATGGCTACAAACTGCAGACTGAAAACTATTTGCGTCAACATAAAAATGAATTGGCACTCAAAAGAGACCCGTTCTGTTGGAATCCCTACTGGAAACAGTGATCACACTACAACTTCAACCACATTCACACTGTGCACCTTACACACACACACACACACACACCTCAGTTGGAAAAACCAAAACCTTAGGGCAAAACACCAGTGGCTTTTTCTAGGACAACTTGTATTTTCCATTTTAAATGGAATGCATTTGAAATACATTTATATTATTTAAACATCCGATCAATTATACACATAATCTCAAATTGCAGATTCAAGATTTTGATTTGCTATATGCAACAAGTATGCACGATGCTCTGTGTCTCTTGGATTCTAAAATCAGCACAGATGCCGAATCGTACCCCATCGTTTGTTCACAGAGTTGGGGAACAATGTGAGTAATCAATCTAGTGGACACAAGTAGCGAGGAGATCTGGGTACAGGCAACATGAAGGAAAGTTAAACATTGTTCATTTGCATCGACTACCAACATTTAAATTATACAAACAGTTAAGAGAAAGTTGAAAAAGATCAAAGTTAACCTTTAATCAATCTCAAGTGTGGTGAAGCTATATCTTCTATTCAAAAGGAGAGTTGGCCTATACTATCCATTATCCTAAAGTAGTGCATTTTTTCAATAATTTACACCAGCGTTGGATCAATTGATGTTATCAGCTATGCAGGTGAATATTGTGTTTAACCAATTAAAGCACAAAGTGTACCATCACATATCCAACCAATTAAAGCACAACGTGTACCATCACATATCCAAACAATTAAAGCACAAAGTGTACCATCACATATCCAACCAATCTACCTAAAACGTCTGTGGATCATCGACCACAGACCAAAAGTGCAGTGTCCAGTGTAACGTGGTTTGGAGCAGCGACACCGGCCCGTCCCGACCCGCTCTGTCCTACTAAACAAGCACCCCCCCCCCCCCCCAAACACACACACACACACACACACACACACACACACACACACACACACACACACACACCACACACACACACACACACACACACACACACACACACACACACACACACACACACACACACACACACACACACACACCACACACACACACACACACACACACACACACACACACACACACAGCCTTACTTGATTCATCCGATGCAATGAACATTAAACCCATAAAGTTCTACGAGTCGCCTTCTTAGAAATCATCCGTAGACCCGTTTGATGGACCGAGAGTACCGACACCGAACAAGCGGCACGACGGACCGCTTTTCCGGGTTCGACCGAGAAATAACCGATCCTTCCTCAATTCACCCACCGTCTTACCACACTTCCACGTTACCAGACGGCAACAAAACAATGTTCGTGCCAACGTGAATTAAATAATATATACATTAAATGTTACAAAAAAGAATAATAAATAATCGAATAATATAGGGCTTAATAACCATCCCCGCTGTTCATGGTTGCGTTATGGTTATTATTAAGTCACGTGTGTGGCGTCAACCAACAACCGTTTCTCGGGACCCCCCCCCCCACTGGGACGGTTTGCTTTTAATAATCCAGTGTGAAATAACATCTTCTTCACCTCAATTAACAGGGTGGCTATCCGGGTTGTTAACTTAGCTTATAGCCGCTAGGTAGCTTAGCCACCTAGCCACAACACAAACAAGGCGCGTGGTTGTGTTAACCCCTTCTGTCACACGAATCAGCTCCGATCAGAAATCGATCGGAGTTGATTCGGACGTAAAAAACGACACACCACCCCCCCACCCAATTCGGGATTACCTGGTCCTCCACACACACAAGTGGTCCAAGAACCAGCTAGGCCACACACACACACACAGACAGACCGACACACGGGACGTGGTGAGCCAACCTGGCGGTGCAGAACCACAGCCCCGGTTGTACGACACACACACACACACGCACACACACACACACACGCACACACACACACGGACCACCGAGCGACCCGAGATCCGGGCACCTCGGGTCGGGACTCGGCACGACGACGACGACGACGACCCACAACAACAACATCCATACATCTCCGATCCTTCCCCCAAAATACAACCCACCACCCACCCAGACGTAGTAGTGTAGTATACGCACCCATGCGACGGTTGGGATCGGGGTCGGTGTATATCGGCTCCGAAGCGGTTAAAGTGTAGCGGTAGTAGCGGCGGTACACATTGGATTGATCCGGAGGGTTTGCTTTGTCTGCCGGCGGGTCGGACTGGACTGGACTGCAGCTCCACACAGCGACGGGAGGAACGTTTTAATGATGTCACCACCATCACCACCACCACCGGCCAGGGGGGCCACGCAAACACCCCCCCCCCCCCGCCCAAAAAACATATATTTGGATATGAAATCAAATAAAACGTTCACGTACAAGATATTTGTATTGGCCGTTAGTAACAAGTACATTGGAACGCTTACCCCCCCCCCCCATTCCCTCCCGCAGTATACATCTCAAAAACAATACCATACACATTTAAAAACAGTAGTAATAGTAGTAGTAGTTAGTTAAGTAGTAGTAGTACAATATAAGATACAATTATTTTATTTGCCATTTGTAAGTACATAGGAACGCTTCTCGCAGTATAAATCTTAAAATCACCACAAAAATAAAAAGTATATATACAATAAAATAAACTAAAAAAACAGCAGCAAAGTGACATAAATTATATGTACATGTTTTTTTGTTTTAGTAGTAGTTAAGCAAGAATATAAGCATACATGATAATACAAATACATGCAATACCATGCAAATACACGCAAACACTGATATATAGGCACTATTAACAAATGTAGTGCAACAAGCATTATACATACATTATACCAGTGAATAGACAGGTCGACTATATTTAAAAGTTTAAGTCAAGTAAATGTAGGTGTGTGTATATGTGTGTGCGCGTTTATAGAGAGAGGCGGCTGTGTGTGTGTGCGTGTGTGCGTGTGTGTGTGTGTGTGTGCGTGCGTTATACCTTATAATACATATATAATACGTATCTCGGATCGGAACTTGCGAGTTTTATCAACGGCAGAATGTAAAATGATAAATCTTGAATTCAACTATATATATATATATACACAAATATTATTTGTATTACAATATTTTACAATATTTGTCTGTATATATTATATATATGTATATATATATATATATATATTATATATATGTATATATGTATATATGTATATATATATATATATATATATATATATATATATATATATATATATATATATATATATGTGTATACAAACAAATATTGAAATACACTTTTAATACACACCCGTCGTTAAGCTCGAGAATAAGAGGATTATGTTGTGAAACCATTGATCGTGTGTGTGTGTGTGTGTGTGTGTGTGTGTGTGTGTGTGTGTGTGTGTGTGTGTGTGTGTGTGTGTGTGTGTGTGTGTGTGTGTGTGTGTGACAGATGGGCCGTTGTGTGTGAAAGGTTTCCCCTATTATTTTTTCAGAAATAAATCTTTATTTAAATGAACTGCATACACAAATACAACAATGCACACAATGTATGGAAACCAGCGCAACATTCAACAAGTAAATTAGACTGTTATACTTTTGCTGGACTTTCTGGTCTCATTACAGTCTGCTGTCCGCTGTACTGTACTGTATCAAGTCAAGTCACGTTTATTGTCACTTCACAGTTTATAAGTAAGTATGTAAGTATAAAGCAGTGATGTGAAAATCGTATGTGCAATATCCATGATGCTGCTGCACTACTGGCACTTTAAAATGCTGTTTACACAATGCACCATAACCGTTTATCATCCATGTCACTATATTGTTATTTTTATTGTGTACAGTATTGTTATAGTATAGTGTAGTTTATAGTATATTGTAAAGTGTATAGGGTTGTTTATAGTATATAGTAAAGCATATTATAGGTCGTATAAAGTGGTGTTTATTATATAGTATAGTATTGTATAGTTTAGTATAGTATTGTAGGAAATTCATTCCATTGCACTTGCTGTAAATGGCAATACAAATCATCTTGAATTGAAACGACAGAAAAATAATAAAAAGATAATCACAGAAATAATACACACAAATAATGGAAGATAAAGCGCAAGGTTATAACAATGGCTCATACGAATACCTTGAGCAAATTGCATACATGTTATTTTGTTAGTTGAGTTCAGAATAGAATAATTGTTTTAAACATTACACTGTTCTGTTCAATTGAAATTGAAAAACGTTAAGCAATAACATGGATGGATATATATATATATATATATATATTTTTTTTTTGGTTCACGCACGGACGTGACCTCCGCCGCGTCACACGTACGTAGCGTGGTGCGTGGTGGTGTGGTCTCGTGCATTCATTGTTGTGTTGGGGGGGTTGAGCGACGCCAGAGCTCGGGCGCTTATTCAGCTTCTACTCTCCGCGGAGGGAAGACGACGGTGACTCCCCTCGACACCCACCACCACCCCCTCTAACCCCTCTTACCCGCCTTGAATGAGCCCCTAAAAAAAAACCCACCAACGGATTTCTGTTTACACGCAACGATTTGGATGTTCGAATGCGGAACTGTGCGGTCGTCCACCAAGCCGCTCCGGGTGCTTCCATTTTCCCGTAATCTCCGAGAGGATCGCGGAGGAGTCGCCCATTGGATGAGGACATTGTGTTCGGTGTTAGCGCAGCTCAGCAGGCCGGACCGCCGTCGCTCTTTGCAGCTCCTGTCTTTCCCCCCACCCCCCTACTACTACTAGCATAAGTGCTTACAAATCCAAGGTATGTGTGTGTGTGTGCGCGCTTTTCCCTGTTGATTCACCATTTGGTTTCAAGGCCCTTGCAACCGTGCTTAGACAACGAGGCGCGTTACATTAGCTGCAGTGTTTGGTTTGTGAATGGCGGAAAGAGGGGGGGGGTGGTGGCGGTGGTTTGGAAAATAAAGAAGACCCGTTTTTGTTTTGTTTGACGCCATTTGCCCTGGTTAGCAGAGGGGGCTAGCTTCTCTGGCTGGCTAGCTGGCTAATGTTATTGTTAGCATCTAGGCCACTTTGGCACAGTGCACTCGCATTAGGATGGTCAACTGCACCCCTGCACCAAATAGGACATTAACTAACTCGAGGCTTACACTAGAGCCGAGCATGGCCACCTCCCACTCCATTTAAAACGCCTCTTGTCAATGATCGGTATGAAGCTGGCTCCCATAGCTGCTGCACAGCCAAGATGACTAGTATTGTCATGTTAGTTAAGTGTGCCCTCTGTTAACGCCATCAGCAACACGAATAGACCAGTGGTTGTAGATCCCCGAGGGTTGTATGCAGTCCACGTTCGGGTGTTTTGCGGCTGGTTGGTTCTCTGATACAATGGCTCTTTGGTACAACCAAAACAGCATGAATTAATCCTGGTTTATTCATGCTGTGGCTCCCTGGTTTCTCGTCAGGGATTATACAGCTACGTCTTATCGTGTCTTGGTAAGAGAGTTGTTGTGGTCAGGCCAGGATTGGGAGTTATTCAATGAACTGAACACTTAAAACACAAGATAAATACTCGTTTGTCACGCATAGGGGCGTACACTATACATGTGAGGTGGAGAGATTGGTTGTTATACAACATAAGTACATGTCAGCTTCACACAACAGTTGTAACAGTTGTTACCATATATCTGCTGCTAGCGTTTGAACAGTGGCATGTACAAGTATATTGTTATGGGGGAAATATTACAATTCTGTTGGTTTGAAGACCTATTTTAGCATTTAACATACGTAGTTTATGTTTTAACGGAGCATTGATTTTTAGGTATAAATGTAAAAAGGGGTCCAGTGTATACCACACAGTATGACATTTTTCAAATGATGAAAACCAAACTGCATTCTTGTTGTAAATTAAAGTTTGTCACAGACCAACAAGTAGCCAGGCGGTCTTTTAGCATTCACAAGATGCAGTTTACCTTTAAACAGTGCATCGTTTTCATGAATAAAGTTCATCCTTTGCTACATCAGCAATCTTGACTCTCTGATCCGCTGTCTCTCCATAGCAACACGGATCGCCACAATGCGGAAGAAAGCTCGGTACCACCGGGTCCCGGTACCCCAGCGGCCGCCGTCTCCCATCATGCCCTCGCCCAACAAGCAGATCCTCACGTATGCTCAGGCGCAACGCATGGTGGAGATGGAGATCGACGGGCGCGTGCACCGCATCAGCATCTATGACAAGCTGGGCGTGCTGTCGGACGACGACCCCACGGCCCAGGAGATGATGGAGTGCACCAGCAACAAGGAGAACGCGGACAAGCCCCCGCCGCAGGTCCTACTGCGGTCGGTCCGCCTCAAGAACAGCCAGGAGAAGAAGAACGCCGCCCTGGGCGTCACCGCCGCAGCCACTGCAGCCGCCACCACGGCCCATGGAGACAAGGCTGGGAACCATGGCCACAGCGGCCCCCACCCCAAAAAGCTCCCAGAGCCCAAGTTCCGCACGGTAGAGTACAACATTCCGGCGGTGCCCAAGCGCCCCGCGACGTTCTACGCCTTCGAGGAGAAGACGGAGGAGGAGCTGGACGAGGAGACGGAGTACGACATGGACGAGGAGGACTACGCCTGGCTGGAGCTGGTCAACGACAAGCGGCGTGGAGAGGGCGCCAGCCGCGTGTCCTACAACGTGTTTGAGTTCCTGGTGGACCGCTTCGAGAAGGAGGCGCACCAGGAGAGCCAGGGCCGGGAGCAGGCGCCCATCGACGAGGACGCCGTCTGCTGCGTGTGCGCCGACGGCGAGTGCCACAACGGCAACGCCATCCTCTTCTGCGACGCGTGCAACCTTGCCGTGCACCAGGAGTGCTACGGCGTGCCCTACATCCCCGAGGGCCAGTGGCTGTGTCGCCACTGTCTGTTGGCGCCCGGCACGCCGGCCGCCTGCGTGCTCTGCCCCAACACGGGCGGCGCCGTCAAGCGCACGGACGACGAGCGCTGGGGCCACGTGGCGTGCGCCCTGTGGGTGCCCGAGGTGGGCTTCTCCAACACCACCTTCATCGAGCCCATCGACGGCGTGCGCCACATCCCGGCGGCGCGCTGGAAACTCACGTGCCACCTCTGCAAGCGGAAGGGCGCCGGGGCGTGCATCCAGTGCCACCGTGCCAACTGCTACGCCGCCTTCCACGTCAGCTGTGCCCAGAAGGCGGGGCTCTTCATGAAGATGGAGCCCGTGAAGGAGGTGACGGAGAATGGCGAGCCCTCCTTCTCGGTGAAGAAGGTGGCTTACTGTGGCGCGCACACGCCCAGTGGCGGCGCCCGGAAGCCGCTCACCGTGTACGACGCCGTCACCGCGTCGCCCAGGAACGGGCTGTGCAAGAAGGAGGAGCAGGGCGGCCGGAGGAGCGGGCGGTCCATAGGAAAGCGGCGGCAGCAGCTGCTGCTCCTGCAGCAGCAGCAGCAGAAGAAGGTCAAGAAGAGTAAAAAGCCGGACGTCAAGGTGGAAGAGGTAGAAGGGGAGGTTGCCACTCCTTCTACCGACACGCCGAGCTTCCCTCTCCAAAGGTACGTCTGAGCTGACTGTTATTCCTTTTGCATGCGTTTTTTTTTATACGTTTACCATTTTCTAAAGGAACTCCAAAGTCCACAGCGGTGTTTTACACTGAATAACCTTTAGAAATGCAAACTCCGGAGTTCAGAAGTTACTTGGCAAAATTTCACGCATACTCACGTATCCTAACTGGTTGGTCCACTCAGCTATAAAGTGATGTGGTGCTTTTTATCATAAAAAAACCGAAAAGATTGTTTTAATCTTTACTAAAGATTTTACTTTTCAATTCAAACCGCGAGGTTCCGTCGGCATGGTTCTATACAAATGGAATACTAATATTTCATTGATTTTTGCCTAGTCATTTGTCTTTGACGGAAGCCTGGGGGGGGACTGTCGTGAGTAAACATGGATGGGCTGTATAAACACTGCCCTGAATGAAAGGTTTGTAAGGTTTTGTGAGTACCGTTCTGAATTCAGTTAGCTATAGCCCCATTCAGCAGCTAATTAACATGGGGGGAGTTTTAACAGTGGACCGTTCGGTTACTGCTGACTGTTAAATCAGCAGTTATTAAGGGTTCAGTGCTTTGCCTGTGGGTACATTGACGGGGCAAATTGCCACTGGTAGAAGAGGGGCAGGAATCTGATGGCAGCATCGACTGACTCTGTGACCGGGATCACACACACACACACACACACACACACACACACACACACACACACACACACACACACACACACACACACACACACACACACACACACACACACACACACACACACACACACACACACACACACACACAGCCCTTTTTTAACCAACCATTGTTCATGGGGGTTGTAGTTTGTATTGTTTATCTAGTCATGTAAACTTACAATGACTACATATACAGTACATGTCATTCAAAAGCAGGTAGGAGCTGATATCTGTCTGATATCAACCTAGAGCAAGACGCCCCCTAATCTCCTACCTGCCACATGTTATCTTAATTCACAAAGTCGCTTTGGATGAGTGTCTGGAACTAGGGAATATTTTAACGACCTTATGGTGTTTATCAATATTAGAGGCTCACTAAACGGAACCAAACACGCATCTACTTTCGATCAATTTAGGCGGTTTTGCGGTATTTGATGAGGTGTTAAGCGCTCATTACCTGCTTCCTGTCTCCCCGTCTAACCCCCCCCCCCCCCCCCTGCAGGCTACAGAGCATCCTCAACCAGGTGTCGATCCAGAAGAAGAGGCCGTTTGTGCAGCTGGTTCTCAACTACTGGACGCTGAAGAGACAGGCGAGGAACGGGCTGCCTCTCATCCGACGGTTGCAGACCAGCATGCAGTCCCCGAAGACTGCCCAACAGGTACCCCTCGCCACTAATCCGGTTCTCCCAGCTGGTTTACAACCTGTATGTATATTGCGGTGTACCCCAGGGCTCCACTGAAAATGCTGCTCTTTTCTGTTCTATTTAGTTTCATCATGATCGCCTGCATAATGAAGTGTCTATATATTTTGTTGTGGTGTGGCTCGTGTTGCGTTCAGGGTCACCAGAGGCAACGGGGCCTTTCATCCTATGCATGAAAAGTCCCACAGCCTCTGGTGACCCAAAACACAACACAATCCACTCCACCTACAGAATAGACGGATACAAGAGGCTGTGGAACTTTGCATGCATATAATTAAAAGAAGCTTCAAGCTGAAAGCCTGGCCCCCTGGTTTCATGACATAGTGTTGTGTCCAGGGTCACGATAGGGGGGACGTTTCAGTACTCTGTTGTGCTCAAGGTCACCACAGAGAGTGGGGCATTTCACAACATGTTGTGGTCAAGGTCACCCTAGACACTCGGATGTTTCAAGACATTCTGTTTGTGTTCTGGATCACCGGAAATGTTTGAATGACTTCATGTTGTGTTCAGGGTTGATCAGAAGTGGCAGGGAACTTCCGTGACATTGTGTTCACAAGAGTCAGTGGGAGGTTCTAAAGGGAGTGTGTTCAAGGTCAAACCCTTGAGTGTTGTCTGTGAGAGTGTTGTGATCACGCGTGATGTCTGACGACGTGTGCTGTGTTCCAGGGTCACCAGAAGCAGTGCGAGGAGGAGAGTCGGGCCCTGAAGGAGCAGCTGAAGGAGTGGCATCGGCTGCGACACGACCTGGAGCGTGCCCGGCTACTGCTGGAGCTCATCCGCAAGCGGGAGAAGCTCAAGAGGGAAGAGGTATGGTGTGTGTGTGGTGCGTGCGCTCGCGGGGTTTTATTGGCCATTTGCAACAAGTACAATGGAATGCTTACTCCCATTCCCTCCCGCAATATGCATTTTCAAAACAATACTTAAAAAATACTATATACAATAATATTATATAATAATACAATAAAAATGAACATAAAAAGAACAATATAGTGACGGGTGATATTTAAATATTTAAAAGCATTTAAAGTGCCAGTAGTGCAGCAGCATCATGAATACAGTGCAGTGACTATGATGAGTCCAGAAAGTCCAGCAAAGTATGATAGTGTAATGTTAATGACATGTTATGAAAGTGGCAGCACTCCTAGCAGTTCAGTAGGCACACTGCCTGACTACCTAAAAACTATCCTTAAACCTGGTGGTCCTTGTACATATGCTGCGCAACCGGCGACCGGACGGTAGGGGGGGAGAAGAGATGGTGCCCATATGCACAACTAATAAATGTCCCTGGGAGTGGGTGTCTGTGGCTGGAGCGCTGCAGTCTCCCTAAACCACCCGTGTCCCGTCTGTCCGGCAGATGAAGCTGCAGCAGACCCTGCTGGAGATGCAGCTGACGCCCTTCAGCCTGCTGCTGAGGGCCCTGCTGGAGCAGCTGCAGGACAAGGACCAGGCCCGGGTGTTTGCCCAGCCCGTCAACGTCAGCGAGGTGAGCGTCGCACGGCACTCGACAGCCCTTCTTCTGACATGGGAGATGAGGACGGTGCGGTGGTTCCAAGTTCAAACCCCCCCCCAATGCAACCTGCGGTCTGCCTGTAGGCGTCCCTGAACTAGATGCCCAGACCAACCACCGCCTGCTCCTCAATGTCGTTAAAAAAAACAAAAACATTCACTGAAGCTACTGACTAAGCCAATTTGGTTAATGCCATATGTTTTGGTTGTTTTGTTCTTTCCCTCACTTGTGGAACATGGTCACATGTTCACATAGGCTTTCCTCCGGGTGCCTGTCAGGTACTTGGTATGTTATGGTACTTGACATGTTGTGGTAATTAGTACATTAGGGACGAGGGTACTTGCCATGCCAGGGAGCTTGTCAGGAGACTTGCTAGGTTTGTGTTGGCTGGGTCAGTGTGGGCTACTCTCAATACTCCCAGTGTGTGCCCGGCTCGTTTGGTGTTGACAGCGCTGTGAACTGCGAGAGCCTCCTGGTGTGTGTCATGTGAGCCACCAACGGTGTGTGTGTGTGTGTGTGTGTGTGTGTGTGTGTGTGTGTGTGTGTGTGTGTGTGTGTGTGTGTGTGTGTGTGTGTGTGTGTGTGTGTGTGTGTGTGTGTGTGTGTGTGTGTGTGTGTGTGTGTGTGTGTGTGTGTGTGTGTGTGTGTGTGTGTGTGTGTGTGTGTGGTAACGTAGCCCGGCTAGCTCAGTCGGTAGAGCATGAGACTCTTAATCTCAGGGTCGTGGGTTCGAGCCCCACGTTGGGCGCTAGTCTTTTGGTTTCACTGAATGTTAAACTCCAACAGTTTGCCTATTGTACCGTGGGTAATGGTAATAAAGGCCCAGTTCAACATAAAGACACAATAATGGAATTACTCTCTGAAACTGCAGTGTATTTCGATATTAATACAATGAATGATAATATACAATTGAAAATGTACAGTTGATTGTACAGTCAAGTGTCTTTGACCAACTATAAACACAGTGGCTAACTTATTATTCACATACTGTAACTGAATGTAACATGACACTACAGTGGTCCCTGTATAGTCAGGGCGTGTGTGCATCAACACAGCCCGGCTAGCTCAGTCGGTAGAGCATGAGACTCTTAATCTCAGGGTCGTGGGTTCGAGCCCCACGTTGGGCGCTAAACTTTTCTAGCTGACAGGTGGTGCGCAAGTCTTGGCAGAGACACGTGAAGGAGACAGATAAGGAAGTCTTATCAAACAGGAAAGCTTAATGCGACTCAGGAAATAGATTGAGATTCAAAACCACCTGGCGACAGCCAACAGAATCGGTAGGATGTTTTTGTTGTTGTTCTTATATTCACGGCAGTTCACCAGGTGGTCTTACATGCGTCTTGAGCTTCATTTATACGTCTTTGTCGAATAGCCACTGTGGGGCCAAACGCCATAAGTCTCGTAAACACGAGCATCTTAAAATATACCAATTTTCAGTTTTGCGTTCTTCTTAAGTCGTCATGGGTCGTTTTCCCTTCCCCATTGCCCTCTCGACAGTTTTTTTTTTCTCATTTCCTGTTCCAGTTTTGTTTTTTTACCAAAACGCTATATAAACCAAGTGAGATCTCGGCACGTTCTCGGAGTCTCTCTCTCTCTCTCTCTCTCTCTCTCTCTCTCTCTCTCTGTTTTATTATAATTTTTTACACGCTCTTGGCCCCAGGTTCCAGACTACCTGGACCACATCAAGCACCCCATGGACTTCTCCACCATGGGCCGGCGCGTGGAGGCCCAGGCGTACGGCAGCCTGGAGCAGTTTGAGGCCGACTTCGACCTCATGGTGGCCAACTGCCTGCAGTACAACCCCCGCGACTCGTACTTCCACCGCGCCGCCGTACGCCTCCGCGACCAGGGCGGCGCGCTGATCCGCCGGGCCCACCAAGAAGCCCAGCGCATCGGCTACGACACCCGCAGCGGGGTGCACCTGCCGGAGGCGCCCAAGCTGGAGACGCCGCCGCCCTTCTCCTGGGATGAGGGTAAGTGGCTTCTGGGCCCCAGCACGCACGCACGCACACACACACACGCACACGCACACGCACACACCGTGGTGAAACTGCTTTGCACCTAAACGTGTTTCTACAATTTAACTATACAATGCTATACTAAACACACTACATACTACCCATGATATACTTTAAACAGCACTATACTATAACATACCATACACAATGCAAAGAAAAATAATAATAATTCCAGTAGAGCAGTGTTTAGGAAGGAGGGGGACTTCATGTTTAGGTAGATGTTGACCTCTCCCTCCTTGTCCCCCCCCAGTGGACTGCCTACTGGTGCCTGCCAACCGGGCCAAGCTGTCCCCCGAGCAGCAGCTGCAGCAGCTGCTGGAGAAGCTGGACCTCACCTGCTCCATGAAGTCCAGCCCCTCGCGCAGCAAGCGCCTCAAGCTGCTCAAGAAGACCATCAGCGACGTGCGCACCGACGCCGGCCTGCGGAGGGTCCCTCCCGCCCACCAGCTCCTCCACTCGATCTCCTCCTCGTCGTCCTCGTCCTCCTCGTCTTCTTCCAGCGCCTCCGCCTCCTCCTCCTCCTCCTCCTCCTCCTCCTCCTCCTCCTCCTCCTCTGGTTTGTCGTCAGCATTGTCGTTGCCGCTGTCGCCGCCCCCCCCGCCCGAGGTGGGGAGGACTCAACTGAGAGCCGCTCAGACCAACGGCCACTGTCTCCACGACGACGGTACGCACCGCACGCTCTCTGTAGCCGCGTACTTTTGCCACTTAAGTTCAGTTGGGAGGTGTTTGTACTTTTACGTGCGTGTGTGTGTATACATTTTTTCTTCTTTTTGTTTTGTGCAATACAGCAACAATGATTTTTCTTTCTATAATTCTCCAAAAAGCTAAACTATAATATGGTATACATATGCAATATGTGGTGATGCATGGGATATGTCGGTAGACTCTGGTCAGAGTCCGACTCGGACATTAAAAACGCAAAAAGGTGGATTGTGCAAAGTATTGATAAAATGAACATCGGCACCAGAAAAGCCCCAGAAACCCGAGTGAAGAAGAAAATCGTCACATCGTCATGTAGCAAAGTGTATACATAGGCTCTATTCTGGTCTATTGATGCTTATTACATTACTAACTTAACACTACTGTTGTTATTTGTACACATTCAGTATTTCTAACGAGTAACGCAGCCAACAACAGTCACTCACTAATCAGCTGGAGAAAACCATTGTTGTTGTGTCTAAATAAAGCCGCCACATGTCCTACCAGCCCGATCGGGGTTCAGAGGTTACATGCTAACTCCACATTTAGCCTTGCAGGCCAAAGGAGTCGCATGTTTGGGAGGTGTCCTGTCTGTGTGGTCATGTGATTAACCGCAAATCGTGGACAACCCGACCTTTCAGCCCTGCCTCCTAAATTTAGACTAAATCCGATATCTCTAAGTTTTTGTTGGGTGAGAATCAACATAGAGGTCCAACATGTTGGGAATTTGTGTGAATAATTCATATTTTAAAAGTGAATGCCGCTGTACGTTTTGTGACTGACGGTTGTTCTCCTCCATCTCCAGGTGACAAGTCGCTCCCCCCCAAGCTGGAGCCTCTGGACCGCAGCCCACCACCGGTCCACACGGACGGAGACCCAGGGCCTCCCACCCTCAGGCCCATCCACGACGGCCCCCACCTCCACCACAAGGCCAACCACCTCCACCACCACCATCACAGGGACCCCCCCAAGCTCAACCTCAACAAGGACCCCCCCAAGCTCAGGCACAAGAGCGCCCACGACCTCCGCCACGAGGACGCCCCCAGCCTTAAAAACGACGCCCCCTGCCACCTCCTCAGGCACGAGGAGGACCCCCCCAGCCTTAAACCCGACAAAGAGCCGCCCGGCCTCAAACACAAGGCCGACCGCCTCCACCGGAAGACCCTCGGCGGCAACGACGAGGCTCCGCGCCTGAAAGACGAGACGCCCCGTCGTGACCTCGGCGAACGGCCACTCGACGCCGAGCGCGGCAAGCCGGACGCCGCCGAGGCCCCCCGCCTCAACGGGCACACGCGGCCCCCCTCTGGCCCCCCCAAAGCCTTGCTGGAGGGCGAGGTGAGCGTGGTGGCCACGTCCACGCTGGCGGAGCCCGTCAACGCCGTCAGCCGCCGCACCGCCATCCTCTTCCGGAAGTCCAAGAGGGGCGTGGCCGTGGTCGGGGTGGCTAGAAGAGGAGGAGGAGGAGGAGGCGGCGGAGGGGGGGGAGTAGTCGATGAGGGGAAGGATACGGGGCCGGGTGGGTTGGCGGTGGAGGGGGCCGGGCTGCTACAGCAGACGGGGGACGGCGGCGGCGGCGGTGTCGAGGAGAGAGCGGCGGAGCTAGGGTCCAAGTCCTTCCTGACGGTGGTGATCCCGCGGCTGGAGAATCTGCTGCAGGGGAGGAAGAGGAGGAGGAGGAGGACAAGCGGCGGCGGGCGGGTGAGCGAGGATGACTCGACGGCAGCCGAGGAGGGAGAGGGGGAGTCGCCGGTCAAACGGCTCGACACGGGTAAGAGACCATATTCCATGATGTGTTTTTCATTGCAAAAATGGCCCCCGCAAAGGCCCTGGATGAATTAATACCATTTTCACACTGGGCTTAAATACGGTATTCGCGGCACTGCAAAACTAGTTTCGCTTCGCTTTTGCTTTCACACTGGCATATTCGCTACCCAACTAGTGTGCATTAACTAATCCACCTAGGTGGGTAGGTGGTTTTCGATCCCGAAGTAACTAACATAAGTGTATTCGATGCACACTAACTAATACGGTATCGTCACCCGTATTAACTAATACGGGTGTCGATACCGTATGCGGTGTGAAAACGGTATAACTCATCTAATGACTTGTATCCAAAAGCAAACTACTACTAATCACCGATGAGTGATGTTGACGATATCAGGGGCAGATCCTGGTTAGCTTCAAATGGAAGCAGAAGCACAATGACAGAGGATGGGGACCTCCAAATCTGAGGCCATGGTTCTTAGCAGGAAGCCGGTGGATTGTCTACTCCAAGTAGGGAGGGAGTCCTTACCCCAAGTGAAGGAGTTCAAGTATCTCGGGGTCTTGTTCTCGAGTGAGGGGAGGATAGAGCGGGAGATTGACAGGAGAACAGGTGCAGCGGGAGCGGTATTGGGTGCACTTTGGCGCACCGTTGTAACCAAAAGAGAGCTGAGCCAGAAGGCAAAGCTCTCCATCTACCGATCAGTCTTCGTTCCTACCCTCACCTATGGCCATGAGCAATGGGTAATGACCGAAAGGACGAGATCGCGAATACAAGCGGCCGAAATGAGTTTCCTCAGGAGGGTGGCTGGTATCTCCCTGAGGGATAGGGTGAGAAGCTCAGTCACTCGTGAGAGACTAGGAGTAGAGCCGCTGCTCCTTCGTGTAGAAAGGAGCCAGTTGAGGTGGTTCGGGCATCTAGTAAGGATGCTTCCTGGTCGCCTCCCGAGGGAGGTTTTCCAGGCACATCCAACTGGGAAGAGACCACGGGGCAGACCGAGGTACAGGTGGGGTGATTACATCTCCACGCTGGCCTGGGAACGCCTCGGGATCCCCCAGTCAGAGCTAGTCGATGTTGCCAGGGAGAGGGAAGTTTGGAGTCCCCTGCTGAAGCTGCTACCTCCGCGACCCGATTACGGATAAGCGGGAGAGGATGGATGGATGGGGCCCACACAGGCCTTAGAGGGTTGGACACTACTCATCTGTAGATGAGTAGATGATGATAGATGCTGTTGCAGACATTGTTAACTCCATGGGTGTTTCGCCTTCAGGTCTATCCAACGGTTTCCTAGAGGAGGAGAGGTGGAGGAGGAGGAGGCGCAGAAGGAACTGGGAGGAGCTGCTCCCAGGACCCTGGAACCACGGAGACGCTGGGCGTCAGAGTCCTCAATCTCCTCTAGTAGCAGCCTGTCTGCCTGCACCAGGTACCTGTCTGCCTGTCTTTCTGTCTTCACCAGGTGCCTGTCTGTGTGTCTGTTTGCACCAGGTGCCTGTCTGTGTGTCTGTTGGCACGCCTAACCTTCCTTTCTGCCTGCACCAGGTGTCTGTCTGCACCAGGTACCTGGCTGTCTGTCTGCATCACCATGTCTGTCTCACATGTTTGTGCTTCTTTCTCAACTTGTGCAACGCTGCCACCCTGTGGACATTCGATAGTGTTGTGCTTATAACCCCTGAAGTTATACATTGGAGTGTATTGTCCTTTTAACTCTTCTCATTGGTTGGTCTTGCAGCGGCACCCTGACTCTGCCTCAGTGCGGGAAGGGGAAACCGGCGCTGGTTCGCCGCAACACGCTGGACGACAAGAGTCAGATGATCGCCTGCATCGAGACGGGGAACTACGCCAGAGCAGCCCGCATCGCCGCAGGTACCCCCTGACCCCGATCCTAGCCCCCACATCCTCATCCCCCCCCTTGCCCCTGCCCAAACGCCAAGCCACACCTCCGGCCCAAACACAACACTTCTGTGTCGGCGTGCCTGCAACGATCTGTGAAGATGCAGGCCTACAGACCTCTGCGGATGCCCAAAGACGTGCAGTCCTCCTGGCGGTTTGCGACGCATCATCGCCACGCCATCTGATGGCGTGGCGTTTAAGTTTGGCTTTTGCGACAGCGCAGTCTCGGTTCGGCGATACGCCAAACGATTTTCAGCAGTCGTACATTTGAATGTACTTTTTCAACGCCTTCGCAGAAGTGCAGCTTGAGGGGTGGGTCTGTCTTCAACCCCGATCACTCTCAAATCATCAAATGAGGTGTGTGTGTGTGTGTGTGTGTGTGTGTGTGTGTGTGTGTGTGTGTGTGTGTGTGTGTGTGTGTGTGTGTGTGTGTGTGTGTGTGTGTGTGTGTGTGTGTGTGTGTGTGTGTGTGTGTGTGTGTGTGTGTGTGTGTGTGTGTGTGTGTGTGTGTGTGTGTGTGTGTGTGTGTGTGTGTGTGTGTGCGCAATCCTAACAATTGTGTGTGTCCTCCTCCAGAGGTTGGGAACAGCAGTATCTGGATGCCGGCTAGTGCAGCCACCGTAGCGCTGGAGCCTCTGAAGCTAGTGTGGGCCAAATGTAGCGGATACCCCTCCTACCCGGCCCTGGTGAGTCCTACCCCCTACCCTTCTATTGGGCTGCAACTCGCCAGTACTCTCATAGTCGATCTTTTTGAACCCGCCAGTTACCAGAGTGCTACGTTTGCTGGCTGTATCTGACAAGCAGCCCACAAAAAAACCCCACATAAGTATTTGTTTTCTAATTCCAATCCAATTAATTTACGATGCATTGAGCATTAATTAATATTTCTACTTGATAAAATGGCTTTGGTTTGATACGTTTTTCGCTTGGCCGATTAATCGACTAATTGTTGCAGCCCTACCACCCCCCCCCCCCCACTAACCCCCCTTACCCTACCCTGGTGGTGAGTCCTCCTTCCTACCCCTACTAACCCCCCTACCCTACCCTGGTGAGTCCTCCTTCCTACCCCTACCCTACCCTGGTGAGTCCTCCTTCCTACCCCTACTAACCCCCCTACCCTACCCTGGTGAGTCCTCCTTCCTACTCCCACTAACCCTCCTACCCTACCCTGCCGAGTCCTCCTTCCTACCCCTACTAACCCCCCCTACCCTACCCTAGCGAGTCTTCCTTTCTACCCCTACCCTACCCTGGTGAGTCCTCCTTCCTACCCCTACTAACCCCCCTTCCCTATCCTGGTGAGTCCTCCTTCCTACCCCCACTAACCCCCCTACCCTACCCTGCCGAGTCCTCCTTCCTACCCCTACTAACCCCCCCTACCCTACCCTGCCGAGTCCTCCTTCCTACCCCTACTAACCCCCCTACCCTACCCTGCCGAGTCCTCCTTCCTACCCCTACTAACCCCCCCTACCTTTCTCTGGTGAGTCGTACCATCCTATCTCCTACCCCTACTTACTCTCCACCCTCCTACCCCTACTGACCCCCCTACCCTGCCCTGGTGAGTCCTAGCATCCTACCCCTACTAACCCCCCTACCCTACCCTGGTGAGTCCTCCTTCCTACCCCTACTAACCCCCCCTACCTTTCTCTGGTGAGTCGTACCATCCTATCTCCTACCCCTACTTACTCTCCACCCTCCTACCCCTACTGACCCCCTACCCTGCCCTGGTGAGTCCTAGCATCCTACCCCTACTAACCCCCCTACCCTGCCCTGGTGAGTCCTCCTTCCTACCCCTACTAACCCCCCCTACCTTTCTCTGGTGAGTCGTACCATCCTATCTCCTACCCCTACTTACACTCCACCCTCCTACCCCTACTGACCCCCCTACCCTGCCCTGGTGAGTCCTAGCATCCTACCCCTACTAACCCCCCTACCCTGCCCTGGTGAATCCTACCATCCTATCTCTTACTCCAACTAACCTTACTACCCTACCCTGGTGAGTCCTACCATCCTACCCCCATACCTCTCCTACCCATGGGTGGCATAGGGGCGGGGGGGGGGGGGCAGGATCCATTTGGTTCTAACCATGTGATGCTATTATTCAATAGCCAACGCGGTTCAGTATGGCCTTTAGAGAGAGAGAGAGAGAGAGTGTGTGTGTGTGTGTGTGTGTGTGTGTGTGGTGTGTGTGTGTGTGTGTGTGTGTGTGTGTGTGTGTGTGTGTGTGTGTGTGTGTGTGTGTGTGTGTGTGTGTGTGTGTGTGTGTGTGTGTGTGTGTGTGTGTGTGTGTGTGTGTGTGTGTGTGTGTGTGTGTGTGTGTGTGTGTGTGTGTGTGTGTGTGTCATAACAGAGTTAGCTCCCCACCCTAGTTCGAAGGCGGGAAGCCATCCCTGAATGGAGGGATCCCCCACTCTGCGTTCCTTCTCAAGATTTCTTCCTCCATAATTAAGGGAGTTTGTTCTTGCCCTTTGGGGGGTGTTATAAACATGTGGCCTGTAAAGCCCTTTAAGACTGTAACTGTGATTAAGGGCTATACAAATACAATTTACGAGACTAGAAGCGTGCCGTGCAGCAAGTAAGTCAGATTGTACAAAAGCCAGAACTGCATTTTGTTCCTTGTTTCGAGCAAACTGCGGACGGCTCATCTGATAAGATGTGTAATAGACTAGACGGTCCACCGCCTTTATGGATCTGGATTTGCAGAACTGCGTACAATAGAGGGTTCAGACATGGTTTCTCTGAGCCGACTTAACTTTTTATTTATTTCTATACTCCAAAACTTATGAAGTGTAGATCTGCAGACGCGGCAGAGCGTGAATGTTGCCGTATCGTACTCCAGCCTACTGAGCAGTGACGTCAGCCCTCTTCCTCTCGGAGGCTCGCTTGCTGTCCCTCAACTCCTGACACTTCTTTTTATTCATTGATTTTCTTTGCACTTCCGTCTGCCCTTTTTTTCCCCCGGCGCTTGACCTCGAGCAGCTAAAGTTTGCATCCCCGTGCTTGGCCTCCGTACCGACTTGTGGCGGTCTGAGACGTGCATGCGCTAAAACCCAGTCTGCTGCGGTCGCCTTCCAACCAATAAGACGCATGGCATGTTGAGAAGTTTCAGCGGTGATCATTGAGATGATATGTATTGAAAAAGCACTGCTGTTGGAGTGAGTGAGTGAGTGCTTTGATGCTATGCAGTGTGTTGAAATGGCCACTAGATGGCATATTGCCACTACAATTTGAATTTCTCTCTCGCTCTCTCTCGCTCTCTCTCTCTCTCTCTGAGAGATAGTTTATTGATGACCTCTTTAGTTTGTTTGGGTCATGAGGTTATTTTTGTAAAATAAAACAAAAGGGCACAGAATACAAAGCAGTTCACTGATCCAAAGGCAATCATTGATCCAGTAAGACACACAGGCCTAACGAAGAACCCTGAACCATCACACAATTGCTTCACTGACCAGGACATTTTTCACTTGGGGCAAAGGGAGGGGAGCTTCTCTTGATGTTTCATACCATATGCAACAATGAAATGCTTACTCCCCATTCCCTCCCGCAGTATTCATTTTCTAAAACACTATACTATGAAAATAAAAATACTGTACACAATTAAAATAACAATAAAGTGTCTGGTGATATGCACATGTTTTGAAATGTGCAGAAAGAATTTGAAAAGCATTTAAAGTACCAGTAGTGCAGCAGCATCATGAATAGATGTGCAAAAAAACACATTGTACACTAGATGATTGATTGAAGGAGTACAACATTTGGTGTGGAGATGTTTCTTCAAGTCAATTTTAAGTTAACCATTTTGCAGTAGATCCCTACCACATGCCACCCGAGTGGCTTTTGCCTGACTCCTCAAAACACCAGGACACGGGTGAATGTTGTGAAAACCGGTTTGTTGTAAAGTTGTAGTTTTGCAGGTGGTATGTTGTTGGCTGACAAGACCACGCTCCTCGTGTGGGTGTGTGTGTGTGTGGTGGCTGGTTTAACCTGTGGCTAACCAATGACCCACAGGTGTGCAGCCTCACCCAGTAGCCCCAGACTGGGGTCTTGACTGGGGCCAGGTGGGGCTGCTTCAACCAGACTCTAATCAGTCTGACCGGGGCCAGGTGAGGAAGCTTCAACCAGACTCTTATCAGTCCGACTGAGGCTAGATGAGACTGCTTCAATCAGACTCTAATCAGTCTGACCGGGGCCAGGTGAAGCTGCTTCAACCAGACTATAATCAGTCTGACTAGAGGCCGGGTAAGGCTGCGTCAAACAGACTCTAATCAGTGTGACTGGGGGCCGGGTGAGGCTGCTTCAACCTGACTTTAATCAGTCTGACTGGGGCCAGATGAGGCTGCTTTGAGGCTACCAGACTATAATCAGTCAGACTAGGAGCCACACACACACATACACACACACACACACACACACACACACACACACACACACACACACTTGAAAGACTTGAAAGCACTAAAAACTCTTAAAAAGCTATTTCTTTTAAACACAGGAAAAGTTGCTTAGGTAAAGGTGGTGAATTCCCTCTGGTGTTTTCACTAGACAGAAGTGAATGGTTTCTCTGGAGGTCCCTGAGAAGGGCCTGAAGGGAGCGGTCAGGCCTGAATGTCGGTCGAGGAACTTGAAGCTGATCTACGATGGAGACTTTTACAGGGAATAGTGGCTGTCAGCGCTTTTATCTCTCTCTTAAACCACAGTGTGTCTCATGTTAGACCCCTCTGTCCACACACCGAGAGGGAGAGAGAAACCATTTTTCACAGGTGTTTTTATTCTAGAATGCCCCAGACTCTCCTCTGGGTTCCTTTTTATTAGATTAAGCTTTTCATGTCTTTTGGGAGAATCTTTTACAAAACGGTTTATTATTTTTGGAAAGTCACAAATGTCAACTTTTTATATTTTGTGCCCGGGCAGAGAAGGCCGTCTATGGACGCCCCCAAAAGAAGGTTTGAAAAGCAACCTTGACGTTGATTTAAGAAGTGGCTTTTTTTAAATCACAAGTTTGAGGTCGAAGATGATGGTGATGGATTGTAGATTCTATGAAGAAATGACACACTTGGAAAGGTTCACCAGCAGGTGGTGCTATTGCATGGGACCTTGTGTGAGTTGGAAGAAGTTGTTTGTTTCCTTTATTTAGTGTGTTTTGTTGAAGATGAAGCATGGTGTTGCTGGAATGTGAAATGGTGAACATTTACAAAATACAGGGGGTTTTAAAATGGTAAATTGTGACTTGTAAACCGTTTTATCCAAAGCGCTTTACAAGTCATGCCTCACATTCACCCATTCACCCATTCATACACACATTCATCCACCGACGCCGAGTCAGCCATGCAAGGAGACGGACAGCACGTGGGGAGCGGTTAGGGCTAGGGTGACACCTTGCCAAGGAGGAGCCGGGGGATAGAACCAGCAACCCTCCGGTGGTCAGACTACCTCCTGAGCCTCTGCAGCCCATGAACTAGGACTAAAACTAAAGATCTCTCTCTCTCTCTCTCCCTTCCTGTAGATCATAGACCCCCACATGCCCCGGGTGGCCTGCCAGCACAACGGGGTGTCCATTCCGGTCCCCCCCCTGGATGTGCTGCGGGTGGGGGAGCAGATGCAGTACAAGGCCGAGGAGAAGCTCTTCCTCGTCCTCTTCTTCGACAACAAACGCAGCTGGTGGGACATCTCGCTCTCTCAGTCCGTGTGTGCGTGTGCGTGTGCGTGTGTGTGTGTGTGTGTGTGTGTGTGTGTGTGTGTGTGTGTGTGTGTGTGTGTGTGTGTGTGTGTGTGTGTGTGTGTGTGTGTGTGTGTGTGTGTGTGTGTGTGTGTGTGTGTGTGTGTGTGTGTGTGTGTGTGTGTGTGTGTGTGTGTGTGTGTGTGTGTGTGTGTGTGTGTGTGTGTGTGTTTGTCTCGGTCTGTCTTTCTGTCACACTTCTTTACTTTAGCATCTCTCCTTCGGTCCATCTGTCTGTCTCTTCCTGTCTGTCTCTGTGCCTGTCTCTCTCCTTCGGTCCATCTGTCTGTCTCTTCCTGTCTGTCTCTGTCTCTCTCTCTCCGTCTGTCTGTCCTTCTGTCATGCCTCACATTTGTTTCTCTACCTCTTTAGACATCTCTCCTTCTCTTCCTTCTCTCTACCACTCCTTACCGCCCTCTCTCTACTCTGGGTTACTCTGGGCTTCTCTCTATCACTCCTTACCACCCTCTCTCTACTCTGGGTTACTCTGGGCTTCTCTCTATCACTCCTTACCGCCCTCTCTCTACTCTGGGTTACTCTGGGCTTCTCTCTATCACTCCTTACCGCCCTCTCTCTACTCTGGGTTACTCTGGGCTTCTCTCTATCACTCCTTACCGCCCTCTCTCTACTCTGGGTTTCGAATGCCAACGTTAGCGGTCTACCTGTTGGCGTCCTTGATCCCCTACCTGCTCCTTAACGTATCCTAATTCTCTGTGAGGTGTACTTCATAACAATCGGAATGCCTTTTATTGTCATTGTACAATACAGTGTCAATCCCACATGTGTGTGGGAAGTGATTGTAATATGAATGTGCAGGAAGCCAATGAGAAGCCAGAAGACAATGTCTATAATGTGGGTGTGTGTGTGTGTGTGTGCAGGCAGTGGCTTCCTAGGTCCAAGATGGTGCCACTGGGTGCAGACAAGACGGTGGACAAGATCAAGCTGATGGAGGGCCGGAGCTCCGGCGTGCGCAAGGCAGTCCAGGTGGCCTTCAGCCGGGCCATGAGTCACCTGAACATCACGCAGGACCCGCCCCCCAGTGACCTCAGCGATGTGGACTAGCACACACACACACACACACACACACACACACACACACACACACACACACACACACACACACACACACACACACACACACACACACCACACACACACACACACACACACACACACACACACAGACTCTCTCTCTCTCACACGGGAGGACCCGGCCTACAGTACGCACAAGTGTACGCCTCAAGGGGAACCAAACTCTTAAACCAAACCACACGAGGACCCGCGTTACGACCACTGGTTATGCAATCCCCCCCCCCCCCCCCCCCTCTCTCTCGGGTGTAGCGAGTGGCCTGGGGGTCTCCTCCTCCTCCTCCTCCTCACACAACACTTTCACATTGAGAAGAAATGTTTACCGATGCCGTTTTTCTACAATATCATCCATTCCGACACACGAAACACAAACACACACTCCAAACTCGCACTGCAACTCAAACCACTGGCCGACGGCACTCGGCCCGCCGCTTACATGAATGTGTCCACCGACTTCCTTACTGTCGACTGTGCCGAAAGACCGCTCCCCTCCACCCCCCCCGCCATCTCCACTGTATCTGACCTCTTGACCTCTGTACCTCTGCTCCCTCCCGTCCTCTCCCTCCCCCCCCATTTCTCCTTGACCTTCCTATATTCCAGGGAAAACACGCGTTATAAGTGATGCTTTTACCGATGGCGTTTTGCTGTGTCGTCGTTTAGCCGCTCGCTTGGCCGACGAGCGTAATTCAATTTTTTTTTTTCTTTCTTTCTTTCGGTTTCTGCTTCGGGTGTGGTATTCTTTTATTTTTTTGTTTTTTTTTACGGTTTCATCTCAATTAATTTATGCTGTCAATCACCTCGACAGGTAACTAAATGTGATTTTGTTGGCCCGGTTCTTAAAATAAAAATAAAATCGAGTTATGCTAGTGTTAAGCATACACAATGACATGCTTTGCTGCTACCGCTCAGCTAGCTGAGTTTGAAGCGTAGCTAAAGGTTGTGCGCGCATACTTTTTACATCTCTTAAAAAAAACAAACCACCTTCTTTCCTCTTCAATACGACTGTAAATATCCTGTACAATTGCCTGACACTAACTTATTTTGTAGTTTTGAGCGTTACCGGGTACTGTACATGACATTTCTTAGTATTTATACGTTGGGATTGTTGGCACAAAGCGGTGCTACGCAATCATGTGCTGAGAAAAAAATAAAAATGAATTTAAAAAAAATAAAAAATGAAAAAAAATCGCCATGTTACTGAAAGAATGAAAGTTTTCCCCCTTTTCATTTTTATATATTATCTATTTTATAAGTTATTGAAGTTTATATGCGTAAGCTTCCTTCTGGCATTAATCTTTTTTGTAATCGGAACAAAAATAGTTTTAGTATATTTTTGTTCATACATATTTATATGATTGAATATATATGTACGTCTGTAATGCTCATATAAAAAGGACTAATGTGCGAACGGAACGTGGCTCGTTCTTGAGAAAACCAAAAAAGGTGCTGCCCAGATTTGATTTGATTTTAATTGTTTTTTTACTTTAATTTTTTTCGTTTTCTTCTGTGTGCCGTTTTTATTGTTTAGAGAGCGAGAGAGAGAGAGAGAGAGAGAGAGAGCGAGAGAGAGAGAAAAAATAAACCTAACGAAAAAGACAAAATGTATTTTTTACGTACAACACTTTGACTGTTATTGGATTCCTGCTGTAGCTTTTAGAGCGATGTGCCTGTGCTAAGTTATTGTAAAGTATTGGAAACGTTACTTTATACCGGAAGAATGGTGTGCGAGTTGATTGTGGCTAAACGTGAACATTTTTTGTGTTAACATTTTTTTTGGGTTGCCTTCTTTTTCTTTTCTTTTCTTTTCTTTTTTTTTTTTTAAATACGTGTTATAACTTTATTTTCCTTTTTGACGTTTAGTTGTTTTTTTATTTTATTGTCGGTTTTTTATGCTAATTTTGACTGTTTCCTGGGTAGCCTTCAATACTTCTGCTCCGTTTTGAGTTTTTTCTTCTACTGTCGTGTTTTTCTTTCGAGTATCAAGTCATAAACACAGTATTGCCAGGACTGTTTTTTTTCTTTTTCTTTTGTTAAAACGAAACAAAATAAAATCAAAACAAACACAGTTGTGTTCAACTATAATGGGACTCTTGTTTTTATGGAACAATTCACGGAAAATAATCTTTGGAGCGCTGCGCCGGAGGAGAGCAGACGCGTCTCTACGAGCTCCAGCAGTTTACTTTAGTTTACATTTCTACTTATTTGGTATTTTTTTTAAGTTATCTAGTATTTATAGCAAATCAACATGTGTGTTATCACATATATATTGCCAAGTCAAGTGGTGAATATTGGAAGCACCATCTCATCCACTCTGGTCCTCACCCCAAGGCTGTACTCTGTACACACATGACTGTACTGCCACGCACAACCATCGGATTATCAAGTTAGCAGACACCACAGTCCTCATCGGCCTGCTAAGCGAGGGCGACGAAACAGAGTACAGAGATGAGGTAGTCCGGCTGACGCAAACTCAATGTCAGCAAGACCAAGGAGCTCATGGTGGACTTCAGGAGCCACCGGGGCCCCCACTCCACCATCCACGGACGGGACACCGGTGGAAGTCGCCAGCTGCTTCCGTTTCCTCGGACTGCAGATCTCCGACGACCTGGACCCGCAACACTGAGGTCATGCTGAAGAAGGCCCACCAGCGCCTCTATGCTCTGCGGGGCCTGCGGAATAGGCCAGAGGTGGCTAGTGAACTTCTACAGTAGCACCGTAGAGAGCGTCCTGATGGGTGGCGTCACCGTGTGGTACGGCAACACCACTACACGGGACAAGAAAGCCATCCAGAGGGTCGTGAGGACGGCGGAAAACATGACCAGATGTTCTGGAAGAAGGCCATGTCCATCACAAAGGACCGCAACCACCCTGGGCACCATCTATTCTCCCCCCTGCGGTCCGGTCGCCGGTTCTGCAGCATCCGTACAGGACTCCCAGGTTCAAGGACAATCCACCTACTTCATTACAGTTACTGCAATGTCCTGCACTGTCGTCATGATGCTGCTGCACTACTGGCACTTTAAAATGCTTTAAAAATGCTTTTTGCACAATTCAACATATGTATATATTATCCATCAGTCACTTTATTGTTCTTTTGATATACTGTATTGTTATATTAAGTGTATATAGGGTTTAATTGAAGGACATTTATACTGCGGGAGGGAATGGGGAGTAAGCATTCCATTGTACTTGTTGCACATGGTAAATAAAAATCTTGAATCTTGAAAAAGTTACGCTAGTCCATCTGATCCGTACAGAGTGTTAACCAACAGACTTCCCATCTACCACAGAGACACGGTCTAGGACGTGATCGAAACCTATATTTGATTGGCGTACAATTCACATGACGTAGAAAATAAATAAATGCTTCACGTGACGTCACCACCGTATAGGAACGCCCAACTGGAGGGCAAAACAATGAAAACATGGCTTTCTTCTGCTGCTGCCCGCCAGCCAGATAGCTATCCAATAGCTTTTTTCATATAGAGAGAGAGAGAGTATTTGAAGCAGGTTTAAGCCAGCATGCGGGACAGGGGGTTGTGTGGTGTCGGTTCGGATGACGAGCCAAGACGTTTGCGTTTATTTAGAAACCCGTCCGAGAAAGACACATTGGATTAGTGGATCTGTTGCCCCTCCGTTCCCCTGGAGGGAGAAGCATGGAAACACACACACAGTACACAGTGAATTTTGCAGTGAACATTTCGTCAGAGGTTAGCTAAACACTGATTATTTTTTAATTGTATTTTTATATATCTTATATTATATCTTTACGTTATCGTTGTGACATGGTTTGTTTTCGTGGACCGACGCCACCTATTTCGTGGCCTTTAGTTAGTTAGTTAGTTAGTTCCCAGCAGTTGTTGGAGGGATAGAAGAGGTTTACCAGTCTGCATTATATCACACACCTTACATTTATGTTATATTAACATGGCAATCAGTAGTACTTGAAACGTTTTCTATCCTAAATATACTTTTATTGTTCAGTTGTTTGTAGTAAGGGTGAGAGTGTTCACCCCAGAGGATTGCGTTGTACTTGTACAATGACTAAATTAAAAACATTTACCATGTGCAACAAAAGGCATTGTGATACTGTGCCATCAGTGTTATGTTGTTGGTTGATTCTTTCTAGAACATGTACACCGCGGGGGGCGCTGTGGTTGATTGTAAGTGCCTCAAATGTATAGTTTTGTTCACATATCTTTGGTTTTCTTCTTCTTTAGAGAGGTGATGCATATGGTCTACTACCTGTTAAATAGGTATACTTACTTACCTGTATGTATATATCTATCTGTCTCTATATACCGGTATATAGAGAGATGGATATATAGATATAGATATAGATATATACTTATTATTATTATGCTCATATCTCACACATACTCTATAAGTAATCTTATAACAGTTTTTATACAGAGTAGACTGTCTTTTAGCAACTGTTAACTGTAAACTATATATTACATGCACTTTACTGCAACATTTGCAAATTATTTTCGCTGTACTGTACTTGTGCTGTGCAGTGACAATACATTTGAATCTAATCTGAATCTAATCTAATAGTCGCAGCTTGAAACGGGTGGTAAATTGACTGAACTGAGGTTCTCAACGATCTCTCGGTCAAGTGACTGGAAACTATGAAGTTAAAACATCTTCTTTCTCATACAAACAATAGACAATCAATAGAAGTGGCATAGCAAAAACAATGTATTCATATTTATAACGTATCACGAGTAGGGCGTTATCCATAGGCAGCATTGTATAAGATCAAAGTATTAGTGTTCTGATTAACAATGGTTTAATCATTTACACATGTTTTGTTTAGGTTTAATTATTTTACATCCAGCATGTCAACCAAGGACCCTCTGTGGCCCCTAAAAGCCTTCCAATGTAGACGTTTTATATTTTAGAATAAATACATATAAAAGGCTTCTGTGCTTTTGATGTAATGTTTGACCTTGTTCAAATACATTCCATTCCGCCTTGGTGCTCAAATGAACAAGGGTGTGTGTGTTATACTCATGTCCACCGGGGGGCGCTGTTGTTCCACGGGAAAGCTCCAATCTCGCCTGGACACAATCAGTAGTGTGCGTCCATCGTCCCCACTCTGTATAACTACATAATATTAACATAATATTAACACATAATGGTCATCAAATCAATTGGAAAACATTGTTGAAGTAAGGGTATCATTGTCTGTATGCTGTATTTGCCACTCCTAATTACTGTATTATTTGTTTATGTTGTGACAACATGACGTTTGTGGGATCATAGAGCAAAATAAAATGTACTTTATATGTTTGTTAAAAAAAATAATAATCCTGGTTTAAGAAACGTCTTTTCGACGTCTGCGAATGTCTTTGAAAATAAGTTTTGAGATGTGGTTATGAAGCGCGGCGCTGTCCTGACATGTGGAGTCGCTTTATGAGCCGTATGGATCTGATGAAGTCACCTTCACACACACACACACACACACACACACACACACACACACACACACACACACACACACACACACACACACACACACACACACACACACACACACACACACACACACACACACTACTACTACGCACATGGTAGACACATGCCTGATACAAACTACATAAAGAAACATACTTTACACACCTCAAACAAACTGTATGCACAAACTCACTACACTCTCACTCTAGACAGATGCACATAAAGTTACGCCACACACACACACCACACACACACACACACACACCACACACACACACACAGGGGATTTGATATGGTCTTGTCGTTGTTTTCAATCTCCTCCTCTCCTCCTCTTCTGTCTCTCTTCACTAGCGACTAATTGGGCGTCGAGGTGAGCAGCGGTCGAGCGACAGCGAGGGAGGGAGGGAGAGAGAGCGAGAAGTCAAGCGTGAAGATCACTCTCCCCTCATCAGTGTTGTGATGAGGACTTTACTGAGAGAGGAGGGCCACGGAGGGAGGGAGGCCCCCAGTCCAACGGGTTAAAGACCCTCGACAAACGGGTAGGACCAAACACCCCCCCCCCCCTCCCCGGGGTTCACCCACGCCGCAGAGCGTGTGTTCTCTGGTGGGTCTGTGTGTGTGTGTGTGTGTGTGTGTGTGTGTGTGTGTGTGTGTGTGTGTGTGTGTGTGTGTGTGTGTGTGTGTGTGTGTGTGTGTGTGTGTGTGTGTGTGAGAGAGAGAGAGAGAGACAGACACACGCTTGTTTGTTCCAGGTAAACATACGCTCTTGTGTTCCGCTCCTGCTCCCTGTCGTTTATGCACACACACACACACACACACACACACACACACACACACACACACACACACACACACACACACACACACACACACACACACACACACACACACACACACACACACACACACGTAAGGAGACACACACGCACAGAGACACGCTGACAGACACATACACACCAGACACACACACACACACACATCCACACACACATGTACAGAGACACACACGCACAGAGACACGCTGACACACACACACACACACACACACACACACACACACACACACACACACACACACACACACACACCCCAGACACACTGCGTATTCATGAGATGTGATCATTACAATCTGCCGGTACGAGGATGGCGGTGACAGCGTGTTTTGACTCGGCGTCAGAGAGTTCTCTCCTCTGCTTGGTGATCAGTACAGCTCTCCCAGCCGCCACACACAATCTCCCATTTTCTCCCTAAAAACGATTCACCAACCAACATGTTAAAAGGTGTGGCTGCGTTTCCAAGGTTGGTTCCATATTTTTTTCCCCTGGTATTCTTTCTCCTTGGGAAGGTGAATCCTTGGTAACCACATTCTTGCCAAACGCCAACGCCATAGAACCTTCCACCGGGTTCTGGGTTCCCCGAGAGAAGGTGTTCCGCTCCGTTGTGTTGTGTTTCCGAAAATACCTTTCAGATCTCTGATACACACACACACACACACACACACACACACACACACACACACACACACACACACACACACACACACACACACACACACACACACACACACACACACACACACACACACACACACACACACAGTCTCGACTACCGGAGTGTTTTTTGGTAGCGCGGTTTGGCAGCTAGTGTGCATTTTTAATAATGATGTGTGTATGAAAGGTGAGTCTGTGCGGGTGACCTTTTTAAAAGAAAAGTCAACGGAAAAAAACAACCTTATCTGACCTCTGTCTGCTACATTTAAACATAAAACACACCGCAAATATGAATCCCCAAATCGCTATTCTCTCTCTCTCTCTCTCTCTCTCTCTCTCTCTCTCTCTCTCTCTCTCTCTCTCTCTCTCTCTCTCTCTCTCTCTCTCTCTCTCTCTCTCTCTCTCTCTCTCTCTCTCTCTCTCTCTCTCTCTCTATTAGTGTTGTCCCTGCTGGGGGGCGGGCCCGGGCGGCCATGTTGGGAGCAGAGCAGCATCTCTGGGAACCCTCTGGCTAGAATAGACGCTAGATGCATATTTATGGTGGTGTGTTGACTTCAGCAGTGAGACGGTGCCATCTTATTTTCTTTCTTTTTTTTCTTCTTTATTCCAAGGTGAGCAAAACAAACAAACTTCAAAGGAATGGAAATGCAGGGAGATTCGTGTAAATGTGTTTGTGGTGGTGCAGTCTGTGAGTTATTTTCCGCGGCGGTAAGATTGTTAATAGTATGTCGCTGGGTTAGATAATAATTAACCGCCAGTGGGTTAGAGTTTTTAATTTTTTTTTCCCTCCGCTGATTGAGTCCCCCTTAAGTTAACGAATTGCTGGTGAGATCATTCGTGGTGATTAATTATTAATTCATTCGCGGTTGGTTAGCCGCTAACCAAATTGGCTGGGTCAGATCGTTAACAACAAATGGCAGGTTTAGATATGGATATTAATTGAGATACTAGGGTTGGGCTGTCACACCTGATAGGTGTGTTGGGTCGTTGGGCAGCGTCGCTGTCTTCCGATTGTTAAATCACGACGGTGAAGATCCTCTAATGAACGTGTGGTGAACGGTACGGTTGTGACCGTACCGGAATAACGTGGGTCGTGACCCAAAAGGGGGGTCGCGACCCACCTGTTGAGAACCCCTGCATCAATTCATCAAAGTGGGTCGCAAGATGTGTGCCCTGCTACAGTTACATTTAGATTCTTTGAATCTTGATAAGCCAGTCACCAGTTTACCGTGTTTTAAAATGCATACATATACCTGTAAGTCCAGATAAGTCTGCCTTTTTTTAAAATTCAATTCAATATAAGCCTGCCTTTTGATTCAATAAAATTACATTTTTCGATTCTTGAATCTTGATTCTTGGAACCATCACCAGTTTAAACTTCAAAGGAAGAAGCCAGCATGCAGTGCCTATAGGCTCAAAGCCTATAGGCTCAAAGCCTATAGGCTCAAAGCCTATAGGCTCAAAGCCTATAGGCTCAAAGCCTATAGGCTCAAAGCCTATAGGCTCAAAGCCTATAGGCTTTGAGCCGCACTTTAACTTTAGTTGCACTTTATTTGTAGTTTATTTGATGTTGTTAACCGCGCGTGACCCATCTGTGTATTACTGCTCCACTAGTTGTTGTTGTTTGTTGTTGTGGTGGGAAATCAATATGAGTGGTTCCGGAAATTTGGGTCGCAACTTATTGACTGAGGGGTGGGGTGAGGTGGGGTGGTGGGGGAGGGGTGGGGTGAGGTGGGAGGGGTGGGGTGGGGGGTGAGGTGAGGTGAGATGGGTGAGGTGGGGGGGGGGGGAAATGTGGTTTCCTGAGGCTAGACCAGTGGTCTGGGAGGAGGTGTGAAGTAACACACGTCCGCACTACAGGCCCCCGGCCAGGGCCTGTTGTGTTGTTGTCATTCAGGCTTATTAATCAAGAGTGAGTTATTGATCCGGAGAGGGGGGGGGGGTGAGAGGGGGGTTGGGGGGGCGAGCAAGCGTGATCAGGCGTGAATGGCAGCGGATGAAAGGTGTGTGTGTGTGTGTGTGTGTGTGTGTGTGTGTGTGTGTGTGGAGGGGTGGTGGTGGTGGTGCAGGATATCTAATTAATCAGAGATCCATTAACACTCCCCTTCAGCTCCCTCCCACCCATCTTCATCTTCTTCTTCTTAGCGCGGCTTCAGCCCCCCCCACGCACCCCCCCACGCACCACTCTGAACTGGACATGTGTGTTACGTACACGTGGTTCTTATGTGTTTTTCTCTCTCTCTCTCTCTCTCTCTCTCTCTCTCTCTCTCTCTCTCTCTCTCTCTCTCTCTCTCTCTCTCTCTCTCTCTCTCTCTCTCTCTGTCTCTCTCTGTCTCTGTCTCTGTCTCTGTCTCTCTCTCTCTCTCTCTCACTCTCACTCTCACTCTCTCTCGCTCTCGTAAAATGAAATAGTGGTGTCCAGAGTAACAAAGTCTAGTGTTATTAAATAGTAAACCCATTGTGTTGGTTGTCCATTCTCTTGCAGCTGTTGTATTGCACATGGTTGTGTTTCTCCCAACCGGTGATATGTGTGTGTGTGTGTGTGTGTGAGATGATGATGATGTCTGTGTCCTAGTTTATAGGCTAGCTATCTCTGTCTGTCTCTCTTGTCTGTCTGTCTGTCTGTCTGTCTGTCTGTCTGTCTGTCTGTCTGTCTGTCTGATGGTGGGGGGGGGTGTGGTGAAGGTGTGGTGAGTGTAATTATCTGTGAATGTCATGATTCAGTCGTGTGTGTGTGTGTGTGTGTGTGTGTGTGTGTGTGTGTGTGTTGGGCTGGGCAGGAAGTGCTGGTGGCGGAGCCCTTTGATGCGAGGTCTAATCACTTGTGTCGTTAGGATAATTAGCAGAGCGTCCGGCGAGTGAACGGAGGCCGGGGGCGTCGCCGTGGCGACGGCCCCCGCCCTCTTCTTTCCAGTAGAGCGGGTAGTTTAGGTAGACATTGTTTTTTTTTGACATTTCAGATTATTTTGTTTTGTTTCATAATTCTCTGAGTTTGGCCTCCTTTGGGATCCTTGCCGGATCTACACATCTTTTCTCTCTCTCTCTCTCTCTCTCTCTCTCTCTCTCTCTCTCTCTCTCTCTCTCTCTCTCTCTCTCTCTCTCTCTCTCTCTCTCTCTCTCTCTCTCTCTGTCTCTCTGTCTGTCTCTCTGTCTCTCTGTCTCTCCTTCTCTCCTTCTACACCCATTCTCTCTACCTCCCACCTTCTCCGTTATCCATTCCTCTCCTCCCCCCAAACGGGGTGTGTGTGTGTGTGTGTGCGTCCCGTGTTCAGAAGGTAGATTTAATCGTCTCTGTGCTGAAGTGATATGCTGTCATAGTACGACGCCTCTTGTTTATCTTATTGGCTTAGCGTGAGGGATCATCATTTCGTTGACATGACTTGGAAAACTAGAATTAGAATTGGTGGGAAAGGATCAGATAAAACTTTATCGATCCCTCAGTGGGGAACAGCGGCACGTGCCACGACAGGACGGACGACAACAGACAACAACAACAACAACAGGGAATGTGTGTAAATGTATATTCATGTGTCTCTAGGAAATTTGTCACGGCAAACAAAGGGGCGTTTGTTTGCCGTGATCTTTAAGATGCGTTCAGATCGGCCGCTTTGGTTCCGTCATTTGTTTAGTCGATTGACTTTCAGATAATTCTTCCATCGGAAAAACTGCTGGGCTCACTGTGTGTCTGTGTGTGTGTGTGTCTGTGTGTGTGTGTGTCTGTGTGTGTGTGTGTCTGTGTGTGTGTGTGTGTGTGTGTCTGTGTCTGTGTGTGTCTGTGTGTGTGTGTGTCTGTGTGTCGCACACGCACACGCCTCTGTATCTCTGGTTCTCAGGCTGGTTCCTGGTAAAGGGATGGCAGTGTACTTTGGCATGAACCTCAGCGATGGCGGTGGGATAGGCAGACAGCAGGAAGTGGTTTTGATGGAGATCATACCTCGCTTTGTATTTATTTTTTCGATACTGATCAAATCGTGGAGTCTCCGCAGGGGATCAGTTCTTTCAAGGGTTTCGAGACGACGAGAAGAAGAAGAAGAAGAAGAGGAAGAAGAAGAAGAGAGAAGAGGCGGCTCCCTTCAATCAGAAGCTCCGTACTTTTATCCAGAGCGACAGAGCAGTGAGTTCAGGTCCGTGTCTCCGAGGAGCCTGAGGAGCCTGAGGAGCCTGAGGAGCCTGAGGAGCCTGAGGAGCCTGAGGAGACGTCAGGACGATGTCAGGACATCTTGCTCTGGGGCGTCTACAGGGGGAGACTGCGGAGGTCCGGGGGTTCAAACCAACAACCATTTGGCTAACTCCACGACGGTCATGCATGCCATGCCATGCGCCCCCCCCCCTTATTTCAAATAATACCATCTTAACATGACACATGTTGACGGATCTAATTCTAAATCTGGAGGATTGAATCGTCTTTATACACTTTTGTTTGGGGTTGAATTGTGCATTCAACCCATTCTAGTATTAGGAGCAGGGGGCAGCTATTTTTATATACAGCGCCTGGGCAGCACTGGATGGGGGTCTAGTGCCTTGCTCAAGAGACCAGCACCTTGGCAGTGTTTCAGCCAAGGTGTTTCGGGGGGGACTTGAACCGGCGACCTTCCGTTTCCTAAGCTCTCAAATTCCCAACAGACTGAGCTGTCCTGTCGCCGTTGGCCGGCGGGTACGGTGCTATACGCGTACGAACGCTTCCCTAACGGCAACACAAACAAACAACGAGCCTTTTCACGGCGTGAAACATATTAAAACGCTTCTCGCTTCTACGCTTTGTAACCGAGTAGCTTAGCTTTCCACGAGCGGCCGACTGCGGCGTGCGTCTCAAGGTCAAAGCAGCGACCCTGCGTAGCGCTTACGACGACAAACAAGCTGATGTCACGCCATGCTTGTTTTCTCCAATATTGCTTTTCGGCAGGCAGGTCTTTTCCACCCGGATTACACATTCCAACAGAGGGGGGGGGGGCCGTGAGCGGCCAAAACTCGTCAGACGTCTCCCCCGGTGTCTCCATCTCATCCCCCCCCCCCCACCCCTCTCTCCCCCCCCCCCCCCTCCCCCCTGCGAGCACTCATCAAGTCTCCCGGCGGTTCAGACAGGACCAACGGGGTGGTCGGCGTATGCGTTTTGGTGTGACAGCTGTCACCGAAAACGACAAGGGCCTCTGCCTGCTAATCACACATCAGCAGATGGCTCCTGGGGGGGGTGGATGATGACGTCGATTCGTAACTGTTTTGACTCGGGGGATCGTCATTAATGCTAGGCTATTTAATGCTAGGCTATTTGCGTAGCATCGGGCTACGTCACCAGACATGTGCAGATGGCACTTTTGCAATTGACAAAAAAGCGTAGTCCCAAAGTAGGCAATTTGTTCAATACGTCGGCAAATACAAACAAATAGGACATATGTCTATGTGTTGCGATCATGTATCGATATATGATATGTATTGATTTAGACCGTGTGGCTGGATCTTTAAGTGCCCAATTGCACAAACACACAAACCTCGGCCAGCGGTTTTGAAGCTTTCAAATCGACACGCGAAAAATGTGTCTAAAAACCCCCGGAAAACACCCCTTTCTAAGAGCTTCAACCCACTCGCTTCATCCACTTTGGTCCTGGAACCGGAAGAGAGGACTAACTCCGCCCCCCCCCTTGCCGTTTATGGTTCCCGTGCTTCTTAAAGTCACTCATCTGTCTGACAGCTGTATAGCCGCATAGCCTCAAGTTATGATGTGGATTAGGATGTATTATATTTGATATGTACGTATTACAGTACAGGGTAGGACCAGGGGGTACAGGGTAGGACCAGGGGGTACAGGCTTAGACTAGGGGGTACAGGCTAGGACCAGGGGGTACAGGCTTAGACTAGGGGGTACAGGCTAGGACCAGGGGGTACAGGCCAGGACTAGGGGGTACAGGCTAGGACCAGGGGGTACTGAGTAGGACTAGGGGGTCCAGGCTAAGTCTAGGGGGTACAGGCCAGGACTACAGGGTACAGGCTAGGACCTGAGAGTACAGGCCAGGACTAGGGGGTACAGGGTAGGACTAGGGGGTACAGGGTAGGACTAGGAGGTACAGGGTAGGACTAGGGGGTCCAGGCTAAGACTAGGAGGTCCAGGCTAAGACTAGGGGGTCCAGGCTAAGACTAGGGGGTCCAGGCTAAGACTAGGGGGTACAGGCTAAGACTAGGAGGTACAGGGTAGGACTAGGGGGTCCAGGCTAAGACTAGGGGGTCCAGGCTAAGACTAGGGGGTCCAGGCTAAGACTAGGGGGTCCAGGCTAAGACTAGGGGGTCCAGGCTAAGACTAGGGGGTGCCTACTGCTGGTACCGCTATATGTCGCTCGCTCGCTCACTCTCGCGCTCTTGCTTTCGCGCTCTTGCTCTGGCTCTCCATCTTTACAGGTTCACTTCAGATGTGTATCTTATTGATAACCTGCCTGTTACCTAGCGACCGAGTGTCGTCTGATTGTCAACAAAGAGGAGGTTGCCAGATAGATTGTGCACTCAATGAAGCTAATCTCCGCGGAGAGGGGCGTGTAATCTATGATACGTCTAACCCTCTGAACCCCCGACCAGATGGCAGTTCCCGCCGCCTTATGCTCATTCAATTCTATACGGACGTGTCGTACGTTGTGCTTTTATTTAGGGCTTGCCGTTGGGTTGTTTTCCGGGCGATATCTGGCAAACGTGTCGCCTTGGAGACAATCAACTGACAGGTGGTTGCCAGGTAACTGATGGGTTATTAATGTGATGTAAAGAAACTGCTGCAGTGGAACTGTTCAAACCAACGTGTGTGCGTGTGCGTGTGTGTTTTTGTGGTGTTAATACAGTCCTATATATTCACTCAAACTCACCTGTCGTCTTGTCTTCTAGTGTTTGTGTTCTGCCATGTCGGTCTGCCACCTGCTCCCCGCTGTCGCTAAACATCGAGTAAGACCTTTTGTCTCTTTGTCTTTCGTCTCTCTCTCTCCTCTTTCCTCTTTCCTTTTTAACACGTTTTCTCACGTATTAAAACATGCCCGGGCGCAACGATTAACCGCCATTACGATAAGTAATGATAAGCAGATGCCTGGCCAAGATGGCGTTCCGTTGAAACCTGGGGTTTGAAGCACGCCACGCAGGCTGTTGCTAACGAAGGGGGACTTAGCTTGCGATGTTGGCGAAGCCACATGATGAATATGCTAGTTGTTTGAGCTGAAAGGTCGGCCCGTTCCGCCTTCCAGGGGGAGCTGAGGAATGTTTAGCGCTTTAAACTTGGTGTGTTCCCGGTAAACAACCGGAGACGTATCGCAGATAATATTGCACACTTAAAAGCCCCCTTCCTGTGACACTCTGAATAAGTTGTTGTTTAATCGATGTTGGCACGCAGACAGCCGGGAATTGCGGTGATCAAGTCTGCCTGTAGTGAAGGCCTGACTACGTTCTCTATGGCTGTTACTGTTCATAGTCATAGGACTATGTCTTGTTACTGTTCATCTTGTTGCTGTTCATAGTCATAGGACTGTCTTGTTACTAATCTTGTTACTGTTCATATTCATAGGACTAGATATTGTTACTGTTCATAATCATCGGACTATCTTTTTACTGTTAATCGAGTTACTGCTCATAGTCCTAGGACTATGTCTTGTTACTGTTGTTACTGTTTATCTTGTTACTGTTCATAGTCCTAGGACTATCTCTTGTTGCTATTGTTACTGTTCTTTAGACAGTTTACTGTTGAAATGTGTTTCTGTTTATCACTATGGAAGTATTACTGAAGTATTTGGGTTGAACCTTTTTAGAATACCAATAGTTCCAACGGCATCTAAGAGTACAAATGGTAGTAAGCGTATGTTTAATTGGTGTTACAATTTGGACAGGGTCCATGGAATTTAGTGAATTGTGTTTGGAGTGTTTGTGTTTGTTGTATAGAGAGAGTGTGTGTTTGTATAGAGAGTGTGTGTTTGTATAGAAAGTGTGTGTTTGTATAGAGAGTGTGTGTTTGTATAGAGAGTGTGTGTTTGTATAGAGAGTGTGTGTTTGTATAGAAAGTGTGTGTTTGTATAGAGAGTGTGTGTTTGTATAGAGAGTGTGTGTTTGTATAGAAAGTGTGTGTTTGTATAGAGAGTGTGTGTTTGTATAGAGAGAGTGTGTTTGTATAGAGTGTGTTTGTTGTATAGAGAGTGTGTGTGTTGTATAGAGTGGTGTGTGTGTTGTATAGAGTGTGTTTGTTGTATAGAGAGTGTGTGTGTTGTATAGAGTGGTGTGTGTGTTGTATAGAGTGTGTGTTGTATAGAGTGTGTTTGTTGTATAGAGAGTGTGTGTGTTGTATGGAGTGTGTGTGTTGTATGGAGTGTGTGTGTTGTATGGAGTGTGTGTGTTGTATAGAGAGTGTGTTTGTTGTATAGAGTGTGTGTGTTGTATGGAGTGTGTTTGTTGTATAGAGTGTGTGTGTTGTATGGAGTGTGTGTGTTGTATGGAGTGTGTGTGTTGTATGGAGTGTGTGTGTTGTATGGAGTGTGTGTGTTGTATGGAGTGTGTTTGTTGTATAGAGAGTGTGTTTGTTGTATAGAGAGTGTGTTTGTTGTATAGAGAGTGTGTGTGTGTTGTATAGAGAGTGTGTTTGTTGTATAGAGAGTGTGTTTGTTGTATAGAGAGTGTGTTTGTTGTATGGAGAGTGTGTGTGTTGTATGGAGTGTGTGTTTGTTGTATAGAGTGTGTTTGTTGTATAGAGAGTGTGTTTGTTGTATAGAGTGTGTACGAGTGGGTCTATTTATTTGAGACATTCTTAAGTCAGGTGTCAGGTCCTCCAGGGAGGATATTGCCTCCATGCCTTCTTTCACAATAAGAGCACATCTGACCACCATGCGGTCCGGTCTTGATCGAAAAATACCTAATTATTTTTGATGCCATCTCTCACAAACCCCTCTCTCCCTCTCCCTCTCTCTCCCTTTCTCTCTCCCTCTCCCTCTCGCTCTCTCGCTCTCTCTCTCTCTCTCTCTCTCTCTCTCTCTCTCTCTCTCTCTCTCTCTCTCTCTCTCTCTCTCTCTCTCTCTCTCTCTCTCTCTCTCTCTCTCTCTCTCTCCCTCTCTCCCTCTCTCTCCCCTCTCCCTCTCTCCACTCTCTCCACCAGAACAAACCTTCTGCTGCCATGGATCACTATTTATAGTCTGTGTGTGGGTGTGTGCGAGTCGTGCGTGTGTGTATCTAGAATGTCTGTGTGTGGTTGTGGTAAAGAGCTTATGTGTGTGCGTGCGTGCGTGCATGTCCCTCCGTAGCCATTTGCATATTCGTTGTTTTGTTTTGTACCTATAATGCAAATGACACACTTTCATAGCCACGCGGCACAACACAGAATAATTCCTGCATATTTTTCCATTTTTATAAAGTAACTTGGAAGGAGTTCTTTTAGAAACCCTATTCCCAGCGCATCTCTGTTCTGGAACATTCTGCCTCCAGAGGAGCCGAGGGAAGCCTGGGGAGGAGAAGAGATGTCCCGTCTTAGAATGTACTGGAAACACCCGCTGGTGCTGAACTAGAGAGCCTCCTCCATTCTGCCAACACCCCCTCCTCCTCCTCTCTTCCTCCTCCCTTCTCCTCCTCATCCTCCTCCCTTCTCCTCCTCATCCCCTCTCCTCCTCTTCCCCTCCCTTTTCCTCCCCTCCTCCCCTCTCTCCCTCCTCCCCCTCTCCTCCTCATCTCCTCCCCCCTCCTCCCCTATATTCCTCCTCCTCTCTTCATCCTCCCCTCTCCTCCTCATCTCCTCTCTGCTTCTCCTCCTCTTCCTCCTCCTCCTCCCCTCTCTCCCTCCTCCCCTCTCTTCATCTTTCCCTCTCCTCTTCATCCCCTCTCTGCTTCTCCTCCCCCCTCCTCCTCTTCCTCCCCCCTCCTCCTCCTCTTCCTCCTCTCTGCTCCTCCTCCCCCTCTCTCTTCATCCTCCCCTCTCCTCCTCATCCCCTCTCTGCTCCTCCTCCCCTCTCCTCCTCATCCCCTCTCTGCTCCTCCTCCCTCCTCCTCCTCCTCCTCTCTTCCTCCTCTCCTCTCTCCCTCCTCCTCCTCCTCCTCCTCTCCCTCTCTTCCTCCTCCCCTCTCCTCCTCCTCCTCCCCTCTCTTCCTCCTCCTCTTCCTCCTCTTCCTCCTCCTCTCTCTGGTGGCTTCCAGAATGGTCCTTCTGCTTCAAGTTCAAGATCTCCGCAGTAACTTCCAGAAGCTTCTTCTTCTTCTTGTTCTTCTTCTATGCGTCGGCCAGGGGAGAGCAGTTTGGCATGTTTTGTTCTGTTTTCCGCCTCAAAGGGTCAAAGACATTTTGTCATATTATTATATAATAATAATAATAATACTGCCAGCTTTTATATAGCGCTTTTATCCAAAGCGCTTTACAAGTCATCATCCATTCATCCACCGACGGCGGAGTCAGCCATCAAGGAGACAGCCAGCAGGTCAGGAGCAGTTAGGGGGTCTTGCTCAAGGACACCTCCACAGCTTTTGCTAGGAGGAGCCGGGGGATGGAACCAGCGACCTTTCGGTTGTGAGGCGACCGCTCTACCTCCTGAGCTATACTGCAGCCGGGATAACCTCGGCCAGACCTCGGCCCCGCATCGGTTTCCCTGAACGGAGGCAAATGGTAAACCGCCTTCCGCTGACGTCACACACACTGCTATACATGTTCCTGTTAGACCCCCGTAGAGAGAGGTGCATTCTGGGAAAGGCTGGGGGGGGAGGGGGTGTGGTGGGGGCTGATGGAAGGGGGGGGAGGCTCACCCAGTGGTCTAATTACTTCCTTCTCCCTCGTGTATCCCCCCACACACACACACACACACACACACACACACACACACACACACACACACACACACACACACACACACACACACACACACACACACACACACACACACACACACACACACACACACACACACACACACACTATTCCCAGGAGCCCAAAACAAAGGGTCAGCACTTTCTCTCCGTCTTTCTCCTCCTCCTCTTCTGTCGTTCTCCTCCTCTTCTCTCCGTCTTTCTTCTTCTCTTCTTCTATCCATCCATATTTTCTTCTCCTCCTCTTCTCTCTATATTTCTCCTCTTCTCTCCATCACTCTTCTCCTCCTCTTCTCTCTATCTTTCCCCTCCTCCTCTTCTCTATCCGTTAGCCAGCTGCCATTATTAACCTTAAGCCTGTTCATGCAAATAGGACACCCTGGCTCTCTCTCTCTCTCTCTCTCTCTCTCTCTCTCTCTCTCTCTCTCTCTCTCTCTCTCTCTCTCTCTCTCTCTCTCTCTCTCGTTCTCTCGTTCTCTCGTTCTCTCTCTCTCTCTCTCGTTCTCTCTCTCTCTCTCGTTCTCTCTCGTTCTCTCTCGTTCTCTCTCTCTCTCTCTCGTTCTCTCTCTCTCTCTCTCTCTCTCTCTCTCTCTCTCTCTCTCTCTCTCTCTCTCTCTCTCTCTCTCTCTCTCTCTCTCTCTCTCTCTCTCTCTCTCTCTCTCTCTCTCTCTCCCTCTCATGTCTCTCTCTCATTTCTGTCTCTCTCTCTCTCCCTCAACATCTGTATTTCTGACTTCCTCACACTTCCTCCTGTGTGTGTGAGAGACAGACAGACAGACAGAGGGCCGTAGTTTTGCGACCCAGAAGTATACCTCGACCACAGAGAGCAGAGGTGTCTTACCCGTAGCCGGGGTCACCATGGCGACGAGATGCTCAGACATTCACTCAGCCCTTCGGTTTGTCCTTTTCGGTGAGGTGGCGTCGCCATGGTTTCGGCCCTGGTCTCGGCTTGTCGGGATTTAAGCTTCGGGAGTGTTGGCTTTATCCGACACCATCCATCCTCCTGGCCGAGTGTCTGTCCCCTCTGTGTTGGCCATCGGCGGTGTGGAAAAACACACGCGTTGTACTCACACACGCGTTGTACTCACACACGCGTTGTACTCACACACACGCGTTGTACTCACACACACACACGCACACGCACGCACCGTGGCCTCCAGCACAATCGATGCCACTGGAGGCGACATAGTCTAGTCTGTTTCAAATTGTTTATATAATCCTATTTTACATTACACAATTACAATTTGAGTCTGTTTATATAGTCCTATCCAATATTAGACTGGTGTGTGTGTGTGTAATAATGTGTGTGTGTATAATAGTGTGTGTGTGTGTGTGTGTGTGTGTGTGTGTGTGTGTGTGTGTGTGTGTGTGTGTGTGTGTGTGTGTGTGTGTGTGTGTGTAATAATGTGTGTGACGACGATCAGACCAAACCCGATCTCCAGGAGTCTTTTGAGTCTCTCTTTCTGTTTCCCAGTAGTTTAGCTCTCCCACCTCCCTGGTCAATAGTAACGATCAGCTCCCTCCCCTCCCCTCCCCTCCCTCTGTGTCCCAGCCTATGCTCCTACCTCCTCTTCCCCCTCAGTTTGGGGAGTCTTCCATATACCATTGTCCTGAAGAGAGTTTAGGGGTTAGAGGCTGAAGGCTGTAACTGTGATAAAGGACAGACTGTAACTGTGATAAAGGACAGACTGTAGCTGTGATAAAGGACAGACTGTAGCTGTGATTAAGGACGGACTTTGACTGTGATAAAGGACGGACTAACTGATAGAGGGAAGACGCCAGGAGGGAGACAGGAGGTAAAGTATGAGAAAAATACTTTATTCCAACAAAAATGTCCTCAGTATGAGGATCAAAAATCACAAAAAAATGCCGTCAGAAAATATCAACAGAAAATCACTCAAAACAAAATGAGGAACAAAACTTTCTGGACCACCAAAAACTGGGGAGCATGAATCAGGCTTGAAACAAGAGAGGAGACCCGCTGGTCCACGGTGCTGCTGACATCACGACAGGACAAGACCAACTGGCACCAGACAAGGGGAAACTGGAGAATTTAAACATGCGGTAACTGGGAACAGGTGGAACCAATCAGGGACGGGACTGAAGCTGACGAGGGCGGGCACACACCTGGGACAGGGAGTCGAGGGACCTGGAATGAGACACAGGTGAAGGTGAGGACCAAAATAAAACAGGAAGTGCCAGACAAGACTTAAAAATGACTCAACAAAACATGAAACATGACTAGACTAACATTTTTGACGAGACACAACATGATCAGAAAGGACAGACTGAAACTGTGATAAAACACGGACTGTAACTGTGATAAAGGACAGACTGAAACTGTGATAAAGGACAGACTGTAGCTGTGATACAGGACTTACTAACTGTGATAAAGGACGGACTGTAACTGTGATAAAGGACAGACTGTAACTGTGATACAGGACTTACTAACTGTGATAAAGGACAGACTGTAGCTGTGATACAGGACTTACTAACTGTGATAAAGGACGGACTGTAACTGTGATAAAGGACAGACTGTAACTGTGATACAGGACATACTAACTGTGATAAAGGACAGACTGTAACTGTGATACAGGACTTACTAACTGTGATAAAGGACGGACTGTAACTGTGATAAAGGACAGACTGTAACTGTGATACAGGACTTACTAACTGTGATAAAGGACAGACTGTAACTGTGATACAGGACTTACTAACTGTGATAAAGGACAGACTGTAACTGTGATACAGGACTTACTAACTGTGATAAAGGACAGACTGTAACTGTGATACAGGACTTGCTAACTGTGATAAAGGACAGACTGTAGCTGTGATACAGGACTTACTAACTGTGATAAAGGACAGACTGTAGCTGTGATACAGGACTTACTAACTGTGATAAAGGACAGACTGTAACTGTGATAAAGGACAGACTGTAACTGTGATACAGGACTTACTAACTGTGATAAAGGACAGACTGTAACTGTGACAAAGGACGGACTGTAACTGTGATAAAGGACAGACTGTAACTGTGATTAAGGACAGACTGTAACTGTGATTAAGGACAGACTGTAACTGTGATTAAGGACAGACTGTAACTGTGATTAAGGACAGACTGTAACTGTGATTAAGGACATACTGTAACTGTGATTAAGGACATACTAGTCTGTAACCGTGATTGATAAAGGGCTCTGGATGAACCCGAAAACCTTCGCTCTGTCCTGGCACCCAACCCATGCAGGCCCCATATCTTCATTCCTCTTTGGCCTGCTAACTGATATCTTTTAAACTCGTACTCTGTGAGGCAGTTATTCATGCAACCCCTCTCATTCTTTGCGGCGTGCTTGACGTTCCCTTTATGAGCAAAGGATATTTTAAGTATTTTCGTCCTCTTTTAACAAATGTTCTGTCTGGAAAAATGAATCGTTTAATTTCCAGTACTGCTGGAAACCAGGTTAGCACTACCAGCATCACGTGCACACACGCACGCACACGCACGCACGCACGCACGCACGCACGCACGCACGCACGCACGCACGCACGCACGCACGCACGCACCCACGCACGCACGCACGCACGCCACGCACCACACACACACACACACACACACACACACACACACACTCTGGCTGTAGTGGACAGGCCCCCTCGATATTCTGTGGTTTCTCCAGGAGAAAGTAATCTAATGAACATTATCAACGGCTAATGGGAACCCTAATTACTCAGATACTGCAGATTATCTCTGCATAATTAACTGTGTCTGTCAGAGGCAATTAGCATGACGGGAATTAGGAGAGAGGGGGCGGGGAAGGGGAAGGGGGGAATGGATGTAGAGAGAGGAGGAGGAAGGGATAGAGAGAGAGCGAGAGAGAGAACGAGAGAGAGAACGAGAGAGAGAGAGAGCGCGCGCAGAAGAGGGAGGGCCGAGAGAGAATCGATAGACGGGGAAGGAGGCGCATTGAAGGAGAGGAGGAGGAGGAGGAGGAGGAGGAGGAGGACAAGAGAGTTGAAGGAGCGGGAGGATTGATTTAGTAAAGTTTTGGACGATTCTTCCAAACATGATTAAGGAACCAATTTCACGATGAAGGATGTTCCTGGTGTTCCCAAGACAAGGTCTTGGCCTCGGGAGCGCCCAGGGTTTCGGTGAACTCGGAGAGAAGAGAGAGAGAAAGACGCTCTTTGGCTGAGAACCCTCTGGAACATCCGTATTGATCATCTGCATTGATCCTCCGTTTGATCGGGTTGAGCCGTTCCAAGTGGTGATCGGAAACGCGCCTTTTACAGGTGCAATATGTAAAAAAAGAATATGACTGTACTAAATCATCCAATGATCATAATAGCTTCATCGGGGATTTGGGTAAACATGCCAAAAGTTGAAATACTGGCTTCTCTGCCAGCTATGTTCTGCCAGCTATGTTCTCCTTTTGAAATGTCTGTGCCGGGTCGAAATCGTGTGTTTTTGTTTTGGCCCGTGTTGTTATTCCCTGTCTCTACCCCGGGGTTGCCAGGTATCAAACAAATTGGCACACAAACACAGCAGCGCTGCAAGCCATGGAGTCAACCAAACATACTGGATCAACCGATACTGTAATAGATTCGGCCCGACCTAAAAAGCCTTGTCCACTTTCTAAATAAAAAAAGCCACATGACCAGGGATATATAACCGTTGTGTACGCACAAAATGGGTGCCTGCAAGTTGCATACACTAGAGTGTATATTGATGCCTCTTACAGATTTAATTTACACTTCATATGAAACGTTAATTATAGATCCACAGTATCACAACAAACACTCAACAAGCCTGCAGTGTTATTTGCACTTGCGCTTATAGTGAGCCATAGCTACTGTTCAATGAGCACCTGTTCAATTTGAAAAGATATAGACTTTAAACCAAGTCAAACCTTAAATCAAAGTCCCCTTAATATTTCATAAGCGCTGTCTCACCGCCACACTCCCTCCCGGAGTGCGGTGCAGAGGAGAGGAGTTGTACCGAGATGTGTGGAGCATTGGTTTAACTACCAGCACAAGCAAGACCATATCACAGAATTAGTATTTTCATAAGAGCACAAATCCTTTCACTGTTATTCGTCAATGACGACATATAAACAAACTCCCGTCAAAAACAGGTGTAACGCAAGCCCTGCTGAATAATGCACACACTTTCCATATTGTGAACTGGGATCCCCTCATCGTAGTCTGGGAATCTAAGAGTTAGCACAAACTTCAAATCTATTTAGTGCATGTGACCCTGTGTATTTACACAGAACGCTACGGATGTGATGTCCTATGGTTTATTTATATAAATGGTTGTTTTTGTATTGATTTATATATCGTCATGGATGAATAATAGTTAGTACTGGTATATATAATAAAGGTTAGTACTAGTATAAATATAAGAATTAGACTGTATGGCAACTAACTGATGAAATGATCGGTTGAAGGAATCCCAGATATCATCATAAAATAGCTTTGAAGAATTGCCGAACAGAGAGCTAATAGATTTTTAATAATATCTTCTAATACTGGGCATATATCACCAAGTACTAGCTACAGGATAAATAGCACTTGATCTATATTCTCCCAAGTCTATCAGAAAATCCAAGATTGTGCAGCACACACACACAAAATTGCACACACACACGCGCACGCACGCGCGCGCACACACACGCACGCACGCTCACAGCCAGACCTGAGCTGCTCAACCAACAAATGCTCGCCCAGATGTGTGTACATATTCTGTACACACACATCCCTGACTATCCTGTACAGTCAGGGATGAACACACACACACCACCACACACACACACACACACACACACACACACACACAGTAAACATGCTAGATAGCAGCTTCTAGCTGAACGGCCGAGAATCTCGAATCCTCCCCTTGCACATCGTTACTGATTACTCGGCTAATATTGACCCATGGACACACACACACACACACACACACACACACACACACACACACACACACACACACACACACACACACACACACCACACACACACACACACACACACACACACACACACACACACACACACACACACACACACACACACACACACACACACACACACAGTAAAAGTAAAATAGCTCTGCAGAGCAGTCCCACGGTAGACCTATAGGGGGCGATAAATGCTGTATTCTGTGATTATTACGCATGGAGTTTGTTTTGTTGTTTTGGAGTTATTTAGCTGACCTACGTACTAGGTCATACATGTGTGTCCTTTGGCACATTGTGTTAGTTGTAAGGGGCATCCATCGGACAGATGGTTAGATATCCCTAACGCTACAATAAGGGTACATTAATGAACCATTACTAAATGTAGGGTAGGGGTAATCCTAACCCCATCAAATAGGGTGTATATGAACACCTTAGTTAACATAGAACACCATCCCCAACAGATCACTAGACCATTCGTCAACTGTTAATTAACTGTTGGTTAATGATTATTACTGCTTTAACTCTAAATTCTAAATCTAAATTCCGGAGTATTGAATCCTCTTTATTGGTCAGATACGTGTACACACAGTGAAATGTGTTTCTCTGCATTTAACCCATCCCAGTATAAGAAGCAGCGGTTAGTTATTATTAAATACAGCTGCCTGGGGAGCGGTGCCTTGCTCAAGGCCACCTGTGTTTCGTGGGACTTAAACCGGCGACCGTCTGGTTCCCAAGCCAAGTCCAAACCGACGGAGCTATCCTGCCACCCAACCCCTTATTGTAAAGTGTCACCGATGTATGTGTATTAATTCACATGAATAGGCCGGTTGGGTTGAAGGTCAAGATGTCTAGACCTGCCGGGAACACGGTGGGACTGGTGGGACTGGTTTGGTGGGACTGGTTTTGACTTGCATCTTCCCTGTCCAGTATTGGAAGTAGACTTGTACGGTGCAGATGTTCTCCAGAGTGTCTACAAGGTACAGTACCTCAAAGCCCTCCCTGTCCAGTGAGAGGACATTGGAACTGTGTTCCGTTGATTCCCCCCCCGGTGGAAGCCTACATTGTACAAAGACTCCACCATTTTTGTTCAGCTGCCATTTTGTTTCCAGTGTAGCTTTGTTTGCTTGTGTGCTGAAGTGCGGGCAGATATTTGCCTAATTAATTCACAAACAATTTAAGGCTCTGATATGGAAGACAAACAGCAGAGTTTAAATATATTTGTGGAAATGATTACTTCTCCCTTTTCCTTGAATGAATTATTAATCGCGGTTATGCTCACTGTCACCAGGAACTTTGAAGCGGAGTCCCACAGGGTTGTTTTAATATTTATATTTCAACATTAATAACGTACACAATACACTGGCAATAGAATATGATGAAACGTTTATCTTTTGAATTTTGTATTTTTCCAAACACCATATATATATATATACTAGACACGTGCATACATACATACAGTAACCCTGCTCCTTAATGACCTGTCTCTGTATTCACTGTCTAACCCCTACCTGCTCCTTAATGACCTGTCTCTGTGTTCACTGTCTAACCCCTACCTGCTCCTTAATGACCTGTCTCTGTATTCACTGTCTAACCCCTACCTGCTCCTTAATGACCTGTCTCTGTATTCACTGTCTAACCCCTACCTGCTCCTTAATGACCTGTCTCTGTATTCACTGTCTAACCCCTACCTGCTCCTTAATGACCTGTCTCTGTGTTCACTGTCTAACCCCTACCTGCTCCTTAATGACCTGTCTCTGTGTTCACTGTCTAACCCCTACCTGCTCCTTAATGACCTGTCTCTGTGTTCACTGTCTAACCCCTACCTGCTCCTTAATGACCTGTCTCTGTATTCACTGTCTAACCCCTACCTGCTCCTTAATGACCTGTCTCTGTATTCACTGTCTAACCCCTACCTGCTCCTTAATGACCTGTCTCTGTGTTCACTGTCTAACCCCTACCTGCTCCTTAATGACCTGTCTCTGTATTCACTGTCTAACCCCTACCTGCTCCTTAATGACCTGTCTCTGTGTTCACTGTCTAACCCCTACCTGCTCCTTAATGACCTGTCTCTGTATTCACTGTCTAACCCCTACCTGCTCCTTAATGACCTGTCTCTGTGTTCACTGTCTAACCCCTACCTGCTCCTTAATGACCTGTCTCTGTATTCACTGTCTAACCCCTACCTGCTCCTTAATGACCTGTCTCTGTATTCACTGTCTAACGGTTAGACAGTGAATACAGAGACAGGTCATTAAGGAGCAGGTAGGGGTTAGACTCTAACCCCTACCTGCTCCTTAATGACCTGTCTCTGTATTCACTGTCTAACCCCTACCTGCTCCTTAATGACCTGTCTCTGTATTCACTGTCTAACCCCTACCTGCTCCTTAATGACCTGTCTCTGTGTTCACTGTAAATCACTTTGGATTAAAGCATCAGCTGGATAATAAATGACACGTTTGTTAGTGCTGAGGTTTGGTTTGCCAGTCGCTGTCTGTGTGTGTGTGTGTGTGTGTGTGTGTGTGTGTGTGTGTGTGTGTGAATTCTGCCGTTGGGTGAGGGTATCGATCCAAGCCCCCCCCCCACCCACCCACCCCCCCCCCCCCCCCCCAAGGAGATAGGGGCCAGCAGAGTCTAGTGTCTACTGGGCAACACCATGTGTGGATTAAGAGCGGCCTGAACTTGGGGACGGGAAAGGACAGAGCAGTCAATAACCGACTGATTCATGATGATGGCATGCAAGTACAAGGGATAATGTTCTTAAGCTCTTTTTATCTCGCCAATGATTGAGTGAAACCGCAGAGAATGTGAACCACCCACCCCGCCCCCCCGCCCCCCCCCCCCCCGGTCTGTTCCGGTCCTCATGGACGGAGGGCGTACGTACATGCGTGTATTGGTGGTTGTGGAGATCGATAAGCGTGTGGAGTTACTGGACTTTTTAAACCATGGTGACTTCCAGTGTCGGGTAACAATTCAGATACAGATACAGATGTCACGGAGCAGCAGGTAAGGGGACAGGGGGGCGTCTTGCCCCATGGACGCCAACATGGATGTAGACCGCCGGACACGGTTATGGGGTTCAAACCCAACACCCCAAGCGCCACTAGATAACACTGTCGCTGTTGTTCACTGGTGGTCCTTCTGTCTGGTGGTCCTGCCTTGCTGAGGGTCTATTTGCATTGAAATGAAGGCCCTGTATTTAAATATCCCTCCCTCGGTGCTGGTTGGATTTCCGTTGTTTTCTTCGGGGAAGTGAGAAGTGATGCTGGGAAACAAAGTGCTGGAATATTCCACGAGCTGGCGTGGAAACGGCACACACCGTCTCTCCTGATGGGGCGCCGCGGACGGACGGAGGCGTATGTGTGAATAAATGGATGTATTCAGTGCTACTTCAGTCTGTATTACCTTCCACCAGGCGCCCATATTTCCCTCACCCCCCCCCCCACCCCCACCGGCCAAAAAACCGCAATCATCGCCATCCTGCCGGTCCAATTCCCGCTCACCTTGATGTGGAATGTCATCACCATCATGACGCCAACAGATTCCCCCCTCCCCCCCTCCCTCCCTCCCTCCCTCACTGTTTTACCCCCCGCTGTAATCGGATGCAGGGATGGAAATTATTGTTTGTTTTTGGGAACCACTCGGATCAATCCACCGCGGGGGGGAAGAGAAGAGATCTCACGCCCCGCTGTCCCCGCGGCTCAACCCGCAGGCCCCCGCGCGCTTGCCTGCTAATTTATGCGCCCTCATGAATGCAATTATTCGCCATGTCCACAGTGGCGAGAGAGAGAGAGAGAGAGATAGAGAGATAGAGAGAGAGAGAGAAAGGCGGGAAAACGGCGGCCGCGGGACACACGCAATGGGGCCGCCGGCTCAAATGTTCATGAGGAGGCTTTGCGGTGGCCGTGTTGCCATGGTAATGGCCCACTCCCCTAGCGATGCCTCAGGAGCTGTCCAGGTGACCTCTGAACCTTGGGGTCACATGGGAAGGAGCCAACCGTCGCTCCATCGTTCACACACGTGTGTGTGTGTGTGTGTGTGTGTGTGTGTGTGTGTGTGTGTGTGTGTGTGTGTGTGTGTGTGTGTGTGATATGCGTGCCATGTATGCATCCTGCATCCCTTGTGCATTATTTTCCTCATGTTCTCTCAATCTGACCTTTCTCTCCTCCCTCCATCTTGAAACAAAACCAAAGCCAACAAGACTAATACTAGTCTACAGTAGTCGTATTGGTAGTTGATTAGTATAGTGTTTTAGGGTTAGTTAATTGAAGTAAATATGTCATGTTTGTATGTTCTTAGCTAGCTACGCGGTATGCTGACTACTATACATTACTACTACATTACTACTATACATATATTTCATCTCTTCCGGCGTTGCGACGAGCGGCAGCCAGCAACAGTTGCTCCCTCTCCCCTCTTACTTTTTAGTTATTTATTCTTATATTATTGTTGTTTTTAGTATAGTTTTTCGTTTAGTAGTTGTGAACCCTCAGCCAACTATGTTTAGGGAAGTTTTTGCCGTGTTTCTCATTCTGGGGACACTGTTACTGAACCGTGTCTCCGTCGTGTCTACGCGCCATTGTCTACGCGCGGAGTCAGCTGTTGTCGCTACAACAGACCTCGCTGCTACGGGAGAGGCCCGACATCGCCGACCTCCTCGGGGAGCTGAGGAGGATGTACAGGGGACACAAGGCTGGACGTAAACAGCGGGAGAGGAAGCGGAGATATAAACCATATCTACAAGATGGACGAGCTAGCGGGCCTGGTGAGGACCCAGCGGGTGTACCGGGAGAGCAGCGTGCTTTGTTTCACGGAGACGTGGCTCCACGAGGACACCCCGGACTCCAATGTTACCGCGGGCGGCTTTGTGACCGTCCGGGCGGACAGGACGCACCGGGAGAGTGGTAAGAGGAAAGGTGGGGGACTTGCTATTCTCGTTAACAACAAGTGGTGTAACCCTGGACATGTTACTGTGAAGGAACATGTGTGTAGCCCGGACATTGAACTGCTGGCCGTGAGTCTGCGGCCATACTATCTGCCGCGAGAGTTCTCCCACGTGCTTCTTGTTATTGTTTACATTCCACCGTCGGCAAACGTGGCGCTCGCGTGTGACGTCATCCACTCCGTCGTCGCGAGACTTCAGACACAGCACCCTGAAGCATTCATCGCGATATCTGGGGACTTCAACCACGTGACTCTGGCTGCAACACTGCCCACCTTCAAGCAGTTTGTGGACTGTCCCACCAGGGAAAACAAGACACTGGACCTGCTGTATGCCAATGTTAAGGAGGCATACAGCGCCACCGCCCTTCCTCCTCTTGGAAGGTCTGACCACAATCTCATCCACCTTCAGCCCCTGTATAGGCCTCTAGTCCAGCGGCTGCCTGTGACCATAAGGACTGTGAGGAGATGGTCACAGGAGGCCGATGAGGACTTGCGGGGCTGCTTTGAGTCAACAGACTGGGATTTCCTCTGTGATTTGCATGGAGAGGACCTTGATGATCTCACGGAATGTATAACAGGGTACATCAACTTCTGTGTGGACAGTGTTGTTCCCACAGAGACTGTACGCTGTTTCCCCAACAACAAGCCATGGGTCACCCGAGACTTCAAGGTCCTGCTCAATGAGAAGAAGAGAGCCTTCAGAGACGGGATAGGGAGCAGATGAGGCGGGTTCAGAGGGAGCTGAAGGAGAGGATCCAGCAGGGCAAAGACAACTACAGGAGGAAGCTGGAGCACAAACTTCAGCAGAACAACCTGAAGGATGTGTGGAGTGGCATGAGGAGCATCACTGGCTACAAACAACCTGGTAGCCAGACAATAGGGGGGGGTCCTGACCGGGCCAACGAGTTGAATTTGTTTTTCAATAGATTTAATGATGAGTGGGTCCCCCCTCCCCCACCGTCCCTCTCCAGCGACAACATACATGTTCTCTCTCCCCCACCACCACTACCTAACCCCTCCCCCATCAACACAACAGAGACTCTTCCTGCCCCCACACACGGCACACAGACCTTCACAGCTGAGCAGGTGAGGAAAGTGCTGTGCAGGCTCCACCCAGCTGCTGGTCCTGACGGCGTCAGCCCGAGGGTCCTCAAAACATGTGCTGCCCAGCTGAGTGGAGTCCTGCAGTACATCTTCAACCTGAGCATGAGACTGGAGAGGGTCCCTGTGCTGTGGAAGACATCCTGCCTGGTGCCGGTTCCGAAGAAGGCACGTCCCAGCTCCTCTAACGACTACAGACCGGTGGCGCTGACGTCCCACGTGTCGAAGTCCTTTGAGAGGCTGGTCCTGTCGCTTCTTCGGCCCCTGGTCAGATCATCGCTGGACCCTCTTCAGTTTGCCTACCAGCCGAAACTGGGAGTGGAGGACGCCATCATCTTCCTGCTTCATCGTGCCTACGCCCACATGCAGCTCAACACAGACAAGACGAAGGAGATGGTGGTGGACTTCCACAGGAGGAAATCTACCCCCACACCCATTTCCACCAAGGGTGTGTCCGCGGAAGTTGTTCAGGAATATAAATACCTGGACAACAAACTGGTCTGGCCAAGAACTCTGCGGCTGTTTACAAGAAGGGCCAGAGCCGTCTCTACTTCCTGCGGAGGCTCCGGTCCTTCAACGTTTGCAATACGATGCTGAAGATGTTCTACCAGTCGGTGGTAGCCAGTGCCATCTTCTCCGGTGTCGTGTGCTGGGGAAGCAGGTTGAGGTCAGCAGACGCCAACAAGATCAGCAGGATCGTCAGGAAGGCTGGCGCTGTCCTGGGGGTCCAGCTGGACTCCTTGTTGGTGGTGTCTGAGAGGAGGATGCTGCGCAAGCTGCGTAGTATCCTTGACAACAACTCTCACCCTCTCCATCAGGTGCTGACCTCATACAGAAGCACCTTCAGCAACAGACTCATTCCACCCAGGTGCACCACAGAACGCCACAGGAAGTCCTTTCTTCCTGTGGCCATCAGTCTCTATAATTCATCTACCTCGGGTCGTGAGAGGGACAGTGGAGACTCAGTGACCTGAGGCCAACGCACTGTTATTATTATTTTTTGGTCAACGCACTGTAAATCCTTTCACTGTAATTTTGCACTGTAAATTCAATTTCACTTTTCACATGTCACTTTTTCAGTATTCATCTGAGTTATTTATTAGTATTTTATTACTGCCAATTTGCACTATACGTATTGTTGTGTATTGTATATACCTACATATTACTGTAATAATACTGTAAATTGTGCAATTCATCTATCAATACATTTAGTTTTTAGCTTTAGGTATTACTATATTTGTGTGTGCATTTATTCCCCCTGTGTCAACTGTTGCACCTTAATTTCCCTCGGGATCAATAAAGTAATCTGAATCTGAATCTGAATACTGTTTTGAATCATCTTGACAAGCTAGGTGGTGTTCTGGCTACTGTCGCTGCCAGCTTTAAAGCTAATTACACGTTATGCTGGCTACTGTCTGGATGTTCTTAGCTTGCTTACATCCGCGGGTGAGCTAGCTAGCTCTGTACACTGTGTACGCTATATGTTCTGAACTAGCTGGCCACTATCGCGATGTTCTTTGCCGTCGAAGCTACGAATGCCGACGACTTCTGTTTGTTGTGTCCTCGGCTATGCTACGTACGCCAGGCCACTGCATTTGTGTGCCCGTCGCTAGCTTGTACACTGACTACTGTACTGTACCGGGTGTGTGTGAGGCTGGAGCTCTGTCCTGGAGCTCTGGGCCCGTTGTTTCTTCTCGACCCCTCCCCCCCCCCCCCCTCCCCCCACCCCGCTGTGTTTATTCACTACCGCCAGACACCCAGCGACACGCCGCTGAGTGATGGCGGGGCCCCAGCCAGCCGCTCACAACCGTTCGATAGCGCTTTGGACGGGGGAAAGCGGGGCCGGGATGGAGCGGGGGTATGAATGCGGGAAGGAACAAGGTTTGTTTGTCGGGTGGTGGTGGTGTGTTTGGGTGGTGTGTTTGGGGGGTGTGTTGGGGGGGGTGTTTGGGGGCGGCAGGGGGAGCTTGGCTGACAGATGCACAATTGGCTGGAAGATCGATTCGGGGAACTTTAGCTGAGTTCAGATAAGAGGCTGTGGCCGTCTCTCCCTGCAACCTCACTATCTGTGCTCCTCTCCTGGGGAACTTCAGCCAGGGTGGGGGGGGCGTTAGGCGACCTGTAGTACCCCCAGGTAGGTAGCGCAGGAGGGGTTGCTGGTTCAAGCCCATCAGCTCCTCCACCCTTGAGCTGGGGGGCACCTCACCCCCCCCCCTTGCTGCTGGTTGTAGGATTTACTTAGGACAACAGGGAGAGGAACGTGAGAGGAGCCCAGATTCTCTCTCTCTTTCTCTGTCTGTCTGTCTGTCTGTCTGTCTGTCTGTCTGTCTGTCTGTCTGGCTGGCTCTTTTTCTCTGTGTGTCTATGATTAAAATGTTCTGTTTGTCATTTGTCTGTGAAAGGCACTTCTTCTGCGAAGCGGTTTGAGTCTAAATGGCTTAGATTTACAGGGAAAAGACGTGAGAGGAGCCCAGACTCTCTCTCTCTTTCTCTGTCTGTCTGTCAGTCAGAGTGAGTCTGTCTGTCTGTCTGCCTGTCTGCCTGCATGTCTGTCTGTCTGTCTGTCTGCCTGCCTGCCTGCCTGCCTGCCTGCCTGCCTGCCTGCCTGCCTGCCCTGCCTGCCTCTTTTTCTCTGTGTGTCTATGATTAAAATGTTTGTCATTTGTCTGCGGTGAGGCAGTTATTCTGCAGAGCGGTTTGAGTCTAAATTGCTCTTGATATACAAGTGTGGCTCATTTGTCTTTGTACTTCTGAAAACTTGAATCACCTCATTCATCTCTCTTGTTCTCCACTCACATCACAGAGCTGTTCCCTAAACTCTTACACGCAAAAGGGTCAAACAACATCACATCGCTTGTCTGGTGTTGTCTGGTTCTCAGAGACGAACAAACCACTCTGGACTGATGACATAATGTCATGGCTTATCGGGTTATTGTTGTTATTGTGAAGAAAGTGAAGAGTTGCTGTCTGGGAAAACTATGCTGGCCTCTGTTTGTTTGTTTGCGTTTTTTTGGTAACAATATCAGTTAATCCATCTCTGTTCCCTTGGTATATAATGAAAAAGCTGCCCACTACTCTTAATACTAGGATGGATTAAATGCAGAGAAATTCATTTCACCGATTTTTATTGGCCATTTGCGACAGGTAGTATGAATTTCTTACACACACTGTGTGTGTGTGTGTGTGTGTGTGTGTGTGTGTGTGTGTGTGTGTGTGTGTGTGTGTGTGTGTGTGTGTGTGTGTGTGTGTGTGTGTGTGTGTGTGTGTGTGGTTTGATAACCAACGGGAGTGAGTGTGGGTTTAGTGAGATACGTGTTATCTTTGGTTTAACATGAATGAATGTTGTATCCTTTCATTTTATTTTTTTTTCTCTTGTGGATTAAAGTTAGGTGTAACGTAAGTAAGTAAGTAAGTAAGTAAGTAAGTAGCAGACCCAGACTCAGAATTAACCTGCAAACCGCAAAAGACAAAATGTCACTTCCCTGCTTTGAGATTACAAACCCAATGGAACTCTTGCTGGCGACAAGACGTTCCTGTTTGGTTTTGGTTCTGTCTGTTTTGTGTTTTAATCTTTTTTCTTTCCAGCATTAGGCTTTTTTTCATGTGGGGGGGGGGGGTTTCTAATACCGCCAGAGCTCTTTATCAGGTGATTTCCACCGGGATAGAAACCGATCTCGTTTCTGCCCTCCCTGCCTCGCCCGCCCTGCACTTGGCGAGGGGTTTAATTTAGCCGGCGGGACAAGCCAATCAGATTTTGGAGTGTTTGGCTCTTCTTGACAATTCCGCCCGGCGACTCGTATCACCACCTGCATCTCCACCCGGCACGGCCCCCACTGATGGAGCCACACAGCCTCCTGATCCCGGCTCCAGCCAACCGGATAGAACGGTCAGTCCAGTGCTGACGTCAGGGACACACACATACACACACACACACATACACACACACACACAGGCACACACACACAAACGCAGGCACACACACACAAACGCAGGCGCACGCACTCACACATTCGCACGCACGCACACACAGGCACACACACACACACACACACACACACACCACACACACACACAGGCACACACACACACATGCGCACACATGCACACACATACACCCACACTGGTGTACACACAAAAACACACACAAGCATAAAACTTTGTGCATGACCATGAACACAATAAACCTGTGTGTGTGTGTGTGTGTGTGTGTGTGTGTGTGTGTGTGTGTGTGTGTGTGTGTGGTGTGTGTGTGGTGTGTGTGTGTGTGTGTGTGTGTGTGTGTGTGTGTGTGTGTGTGTGTGTGTGTGTGTGTGTGTGTGTGTGTGTGTGTGTGAGATCTACTAGCACTAGATGAGATGATTAGTAACTCTTCCTCCTAACCAGTGACAGAGCAGTGCTCATTTTCCAACTTCAGTCTTAGTCTTCTGACGAAAGGGTCCTTCAAATTTAGTCTGATATAAGTCATGCATTATTTATTCTATTTAGTCAATTGCTCATTGACCAAACTGGAAAATCATTCTGTCAATAAACATATTTCACAACGTTTGAGTCGACAAAATGTGGTCAGGACCCTGTTGTAAGAGCCAGAACTGTCCAAGCACACCACTTGATTCAATTATTGCTTTGCTTTCTTTGGGGAAAAACAACCAGTAGCAGTAAACGCCCATGGTTTGGTGGTCATTTAGGCCAAACATTTAAAAAAACGGTTCCCATTGGCCCATTTGCGTGGGCATTATTAATACAGTGTGATGTGGACCTGCAGGCATGGCGTTAACGATGAAAAAGCCAGTTCAATCTTTAAACGAGGGCAACATATTTTACGAAAAGCTCTAGCTCCCGAGACTAACGGTTGGTTAATTAATTGAATAAACATGAATCAACCAAGGTTTCCATATTTTGTTTCTTAGGTTCATGGGTTCAGTTGGGTTTCTGTCATGGTCTAGCTCATAACCGTCGTTTCAGAGGTTGTCGTGTCAGTCCAAACATCTGCAGGTTTTGTCCGCTTGGCCCTTTCTCCCTTCCTCCCCCCCAAAAGTTATTTGGTGTTGGAGCTTCCTCCTTCCCCTTCCCCAAGCCTACGTCATTACCTTAGCGCTACGCCCTTTTCCGGTAGGGCTCTCAAAGCTTCTGCTGTATGGGAGCAACATACACTTGCTTCCAGCTCGAGCACCAAAGAGGGTCCAACACTCCTCAAGGAGGGTGTTGGACAGTCCCATTTCTGATCGAGGGCTGGTCGCCTGAAAGCTCCAGTCTTTCTGATGTGCCCGGGAGCCCTGACTTCCTTTATGATTCCTTCCGTCGTCTAAATTTCTGAGGGTGTTGAGGATGAACTGGCCACCCTGGAAGTTCCGACTAAATGGATAATTGTAACTGAACATTAATAAAGTGCTTTGATTCTAAGCGCTTTACAAGTCATGCGTCACATTCACCCAATTATACACACTTTCATCCACCGGCGACGGGGTCAGCCAAATAAGGAGACCGCCAGCACATCAGGAGCGGTTAGGGTTAGGGTGTCTTGCTCAAGGACACCTCAACCGTTTTGCTAGGAGGAGGAGCCAGGGGGGGGGGGGACCAAACCGGCAACCTTTCGGTTGCCAGACGACCGCTTTACCTCCTGAGCTATACTGCCAACCCCGTGTCCATGTCTCCATGTCTATCCTGGATCGCCGTATTGATCTGGCTCTTTGCACCGACTCTGTGAAAGTAGAAAGGAGAAGAGGTTGAAGCCATCCCCAAGCGTCCCCATCCTTTTCGGACTGACTATGCCCCTGTGTGCGCTCCTCCTTCTCGGCGTCCAGCGGTTTCCCGGAAGGCTCTAGGGAGATCAATGCAACCGGGCTCGAGCACCGTCAGGTTTGCCAACCTGACGGTGCTCTGCCCTGGACCGGTCACGGACGTCACCGCGGGGAGTGAGGGAACCGTGAGGCCCAACAGAAATAGCTTGTTTCCTATCCGTGGGAGGACCTACGAAAAAAACCCTTGTGTGCGTGCCAGACTCCGTGTCTCTCCTGTGGAGTGAGTCATCATCAAGGCTGTCAGTCCTACCCTTAACCGCACGCTGTCCGGTGTTCTGGTGGCCTCCACGGTGGGGGGCATTTTTACTATGTTCACAGCGTCATATTTTGACAATATTTCTATGACTATTGTGGTATTTCTACTACTATTGTGTGTCAAAGGTGGGTTTTCCGTTACGGCTCCGTTATGTATTTTTCTAAACATTGTGTTCCTCTTTTGACCGTTTTATACACTTTTATAGGTTTGGTGTAGGTATACATTTCACATTTCTTCATGCGGATGTTCATCATCATAATAACGAATAACGAGAGACTGCCTATCAGGTTATTATTTTCATTCTTACCCCAATGTATTGTCTGGTATCCTGTTTTTTTTGGTTTGGTTTGTTTGTCGCTGTTTACTGAGGAAGCCATACTAAAACTAACCAGGTTTTCCTTTTCTATTATAGGCTTTTTAATATGGCCATTTTGGTGCATATGCTGATGTTGAAATATAAATAATAATCATTAGAGGCTGCCTATCGGGGGGGTTCTGTAGATTGTCATTCTTCCCCGGTGGACTGTAGCCTTTGACCTCAATGTGTGTTAGCATGGGAATACAGTAATTGGAACCAAATAATGCACACACACTCCAACCAAGAGACACACACACACACACACACACACACACACACACACACTCCAACTAACACACACACACACACACACACACACACACACATGTCCATCTAACACACACACACAATCCATCTAACACACACACACACACACACACTCCAACTAAGACATACACACACACACACACACTCCAACTAAGACACACACACACACACACACACACACACTCCAACTAAGACACACACACACACACACACACACACTCCAACTAAGACACACACACACTCCAACTAAGACACACACACTCCAACTAAGACACAAACCAACACACACACACACTCCAACTAAGACACACACACACACACACTCCATCTAGCACACACACACACCAACTAACAAACAAATACGTGTACACACTGCCATGAAAAAACACACATACATGCACACACACCAACCCAACCACTCCCGCAAGGACACACACACACACACACACACACACACACACACACACACACACACACACCGGTAAAATGGTCTGCGTTATCCTGACCCGCCTCCCACCGTGGTGTCGGTGCTGGAAGATCGGCCGTTTTTTCCGATATTTATAATGCAGGGTTTAGTAAAAACCGGCTCTTTTTCATTTCTTTGCTCTCAGCTATTTCTCGTTTGCCACCCCTAATTATTTTAGGAATAGGGATAGATGTTTTATTATGGGTCTACGCCTGTGGGGCCCGTATCCGTTATTTATGTTCACATGCAAATGCCTCCTTTATTTTTTGGGCCCAGCGTAATATTTTTCAGCGGTCCGCTGTGATTTCTGTTCTATAACGCTTTGCACTATATAAAGCCAAGCCTCTTACGCCATGAAGTCAAACATTGACTATGCAATTTTGCTGTTTTTGCGGTTCATTCATCCAAATGCTTTACCGATAATAGGGTGCCCTCACGGGCTGAAAAACAAATTATTCGATTAAATAACTGCTTGAAATTACGCTTGTCCGCAATTCGCCTTAATATCGAAGCTAAATGATTAATAACAAAGCAATTGTAGTTTTTCAGCGGCTCACACGCAAAACAGCAACGCGCAAAAACACGACGGCCTTCACTTTGCTCTACTAATAATATAATAGCCTGATATTAGCTGCTACATTTCACTAATTTCATGAGCTTCATTTCATCTTTTGAAGAAAAGCCGTCATTTTTCGATGAAAGTGAATAACCAGTTGTTGGCCTACAGCGGGCAGGAGTGGCAGTCAGGTGAGAAAATACCTTAACCGCGCATGGCTAGTGAGTGTATGTGTGTGTGGTCGGGGTTTTGGGATTGTGCTTTTGTATATTTTTACGTAGATGTGTGTGTGTGTGTGTGTGTGTGTGTGTGTGTGTGTGTGTGTGTGTGTGTGTGTGTGTGTGTGTGTGTGTGTGTGTGTGTGTGTGTGTGTGTGTGTCTCGGATGCTGTGCGTTTAACCTCAGCTCAGCTGCGGTGGCGCTGGCGAGGAAGCCTCTCTGACCCCTTCCTGTGAATCATTCCTCCGCTGCTGCTCTCAAGGTCCTTCGCTTTCAATCAATACAGGGTATTGAACCCAACACACACACACACACACACACACACACACACACACACACACACACACACACACACACACACACACACACACACACACACACACACACACACACACACACACACTGTAATGACCATTAAATCAATGGAACAAATGAAATTATGTTCCGACGGTGGCGGAAGAGAGAAATTTGAGATTCAATGGATGAACAATGGAGCATCCTCTCCATTCGCTCCCGCATTCTGAATTCCCACAACAACACTATACTACACTATACTATACTATACTACACTATACTATACTATACTATACTATACTATACTACACTACACTACACTACACTACACTACACTATACTATACTATACTATACTATACTATACTACACTATACTACACTACACTATACTATACTATACTACACTACACTACACTACACTACACTACACTACACTACACTACACTACACTACACTACACTACACTATACTATACTATACTATACTATACTACACTACACTATACTATACTATACTATACTATACTACACTATACTACACTATACTATACTACACTATACTACACTATACTACACTATACTACACTATACTACACTATACTACACTACACTGTACTATACTATACTACACTATACTATACTACACTGTACTACACTACACTATACTATACTATACTACACTATACTACACTATACTGCACTATACTACACTATACTACACTATACTATACTATACTACACTATACTACACTACACTACACTACACTACACTATACTATACTATACTACACTACACTACACTACACTACACTACACTATACTATACTATACTATACCATACTATACTACACTACTGTACTGTACTATACTATACTATACTATACTATACTATACTATACTATACTATACTATACTATACTATACTACACTTAACTACACCATGCCATACAATACTATTGCACTATGCACGCTCTGTGTCTGCCTCTCTCGTTCTCTTTCCATCTCTCGCTCTCTCTTGGATTTCCGCTTGCTCTCCTGTCCTGTCTCTTACAACGCCTCTGTTCTCTCTCTGTATCCATGCTCCCTCCCTCCCTCCCTCTCTCTCTCTCTCTCTCTCCTCTCTCTCTCTCCTCTCTCTCTCTCTCTCTCTCTCTCTCTCTCTCTCTCTCTCTCTCTCTCTCTCTCTCTCTCTCTCTCTCTCTCTCTCTCTCTCTCTCTCTCTCTCTCTCTCTCTCAGGTGGGTCGTACGTTATTTATAAAGGCGACCAGGTCTTTGATCTCTCTCCCTCCACTCCCCTCACACACACACTTTTCGTGTCTGTGTGTGTGTGTGTGTGTGGTTTCACTGTGTGGCTTCTGTGGTTGTTGTATGTGTGTTGATTTTGTGTGTGTGTGTGTGTGGTTATTTTCTGTGGTTTTTGTCTGTGTGCCGGATGTCGGGTGCATGTGTGGTTGTTTTTCTAACTACGGTGTGTGTGTTTGTTGTTTGTGTGCATGCACAAATGTGTGTGTGTGTGTGGGGGGGGCGGTGCTTCTGCGCATTTAAAAATGGCCAAATCACCTGTCATTCCATTCCATTCGGTTTTGATTGCTTGACATGGCATTATCCCCATGGCCGCGGTATTATACGGAGATATGATATTATTATGCGACACGCCATCAGGCGCCGGCCTTAATGGTCTCATTCTGTCTGTGAGAACACAACAGGAGGCTGATTACGACGCTCAGTGCTGGAGGGAGGGAGGGATGGAGGGATGGATGGAGAGGGAGGGAGGGAGGGATGGGGAGGGAGGGAGCGACAGAGGGAGGAAGAGAATGAGAGATGGAGGGAGAGGGAGGGAGAGAATGAGGGGGAGAGGGAGGGAGAGAGAGGGGGATGGATGGAGGGAGGGAGCGAGAGAGGAAGAGAATGAGAGAGGGAGAGAGAGGTGAGCACAGGGTCCCCTCTCAGAAACGCACGTTCACGCTGTTTTTTTTTAAAGCATGTCAACTGTGAGTGTGCGTGATTTCATCTACAAATAAAACACAACCGTAAGTACCAGAATAAAATTACGAGAGAGAGAGAGAGAGAGAGAGAGAGAGAGAGAGAGAGAGAGAGAGAGAGAGAGAGAGAGAGAGAGAGAGAGAGAGAGAGAGAGAGAGAGAGAGAGACACTCTCTGCAGTACCTGATTCATTACTGTGTTCATCATACACACAACCCCCATTAAGTGTCCTGAGATTTCTCTTTAGGGCTGCGGTCCCCGAATGGCAATTAAGTACAATTCATTATCACACACAATACTATACTGGGGGTGACACCAGTGGTACACACGAGAGAGAGAGAGAGAGAGAGAGAGAGAGAGAGAGAGAGAGAGAGAGAGAGAGAGAGAGAGAGAGAGAGAGAGAGAACAGTGGAGATGGAGGGGAGAGATGAAGAGAAGGGTGGGTATTGAGTAACCATAATGTAGCAGGTATATCACCGACACAACACTATTTGCACTACTGGACCAGTTCTAGGTTCTAATGGAGTGAGGTGAAACCTATACAAATTGACCAGAGATCAGTATTTAAATGAACAAACCGGAACTTTACTGACGTAAACAAAAACAAGACATGGAACAGTTATTCAAACAATAGAAATATCCCTGCAGGTAAGTGAAGCACACTTTTCCCTTTTATGTACTAACCTAGGTTAGTTTAGTTTAATTCAAACACTATTTTTATTGGATGCTTTAAGTTATGTTAGACCGGTCTAGGAGTACTAGGAACTCATTTTAGATTTATAGGTTGCACCTATTTTGAATTCTCTGTTTTCATGAGTTAACTCTTTTCCCTCTTTTCACAGGTAAAAAAACAACCAATATCATTGATACCAAATCAAAGTAAAGTGAAACAGCATTATACTTAACATCCCAATATTGACTATTATAAAAACAAAAATACAATGTTGTTTGACACTTAAACACTTAAACCTTGTTCCAGTTCAGTCCAGTTAGGTATCTAATTCAGTTCAGTTCAGTACCTCCAAACACTCCTACCACTCAGTCACCGTAGCAGTGGATCCCCTAGATCAGGGGTTCCCAACCTTTTTTGTGCCACGGACCGGCAGATACATGAAAAAAATCTCGCGGACCGGTTGTCAAAGTGTGTGTCAACACACACCCCTAACAAAACGGCAGGGCTCGATTTCAGTATAAACGCGCATGTACGCGGAGCGCCCGTAACACAAACCCGGCTCGTTCGCGACCGACACGTCACTAGCGCGTAGTCTCTTTAGTAGCGCGTGTAACTGAAAGTCTCTCGTTATGCCGCCGATATATATTTAATCTATATATATAGATTATACCGCCCATATATACCGCTATATAATCTATATATATATATTATACTATATATATAATCTCTATATATAGATTATACCGCCCGCCGTTCACCTATACTCAAATTATTTGAGTCAATATATGATGATATTTGCGATGATATCTGCGGCCCGGCAGTAACACCTCCACGGCCCGGTACCGGGCCGCGGCCCGGCGGTTGGGAACCCCTGCCCTAACTGGCACGATGATGAAGAAGAAATCGGTCCTTAGAAACGTAGTCCGTGGGGTTGGCTGCCATCTTGTGTCCGATGTGCGCGTCGTCTTCCCGCCTGCACCACGGAACAATCTTCACTTTTTTGACACCAACTTCAAACCGAAACAAAAAACCTGACCTGTATAACAGGTCACGAAAGAAGAATTAAGAAGACTATCAAATTAAATAAACAAGGCTTCACAGCTACCAAGAGTCAAAACGTTACCACCACGTTGTGTAGACGGAGCTAAATTGGCATGCAGCGGTATATTTGATCTCACACATCCCGTCTTTTTACATGTAATAAAACTCAACATTTTCATCAAATACAAATGTACATTCATGTTTGGTTTCCTTAATAAACCGTCAAATATCAGCTACTAAACAGTTTGTGTTTATAGCTTTCTTCACACAATCACATCTTAAGCATTACAAACCAAAAAGTTACAACAAAGTGAGTTGAAACTCACCCAAACCGCTGTGGCTGATTAGGGTATGGTCTCCATGAATCACCACACAGATTATTATATTATTATTATTATTATTTTACAGATGTTAAATCAACTCTTTATCGAAGTATTCACTTGTTAATTCCTTTACTTAATCTCTTTGCTTATCCTCTCTGCTGCACGCGAGCTACCAAGACAACACGTGTCTTAAAGGGGAAGCGTCACATTTCTTGTCGGCATATATCTAATTGTTCCCAGTAAATTATTGTCAAAACCATTTTTACATTTTTACTTTTTAAACATATTTATGCATTTCAATGAATTATTTATATTTATTCATGTTATATTTTAATGTGGGTTACAATAATGTATTAAGAAGAGAGTGTAGAGAGAGGGTAGACAGTGGAGATGAAGGAGACAGTGGAGAAATAGGACAGAGGGATGAGAGGGAGGAAAGAGAGAAGAGGGAGAAGAGAGGGAGGACAGGAGGAGAGAGAAGAGGGGGGAGAGAAAGAGGGGGAGAGAAAAGAGGGAGGCTAGAGGAGAGAGAGGAGGGAGAAGAGAGGGAGGACAGGAGGAGAGAGAAGAGGGGGGCTAGAGGAGAGAGAGGAGGGAGGAGAGGGAATAGAGAGAGAGGGAGGAGAGGGTATACAGTGGAAATGGAGGAGAGGCAGGAGAGAGAGGACAGAGGGGGGAGAGAGTAAAGAGAGAAGAGGAAGGAGAGAGGAGAAAGGGAGGAGAGAGGGAGAGGGAGGAGAGTGAAGAAGGAGAAGAGAGAGAGAGAGAAGAGGGAGAAGAGAGGAAAGAAGATACAGAGGAGAGAGAGGACAGGGAGAGAGAGAGGGAGGAGAGAGAGGACAGGGAGAGGAGAGGGACGGAAGAGGGGGGAGAGAAAGGGAGAAGAGAGAGGACAGAGAGAGGAGGGAGAGGAGATAGGGAGGAGAGAGATGAAAGAGGAGAGGGAGAGGCAGGAGAGGGAAAAGAGAAGGAGGTGAGAGGAGAGTGAGAAGGAGGAGAGAGGGAGAAGAGAGAGAAGAAAAAGAGGAGAGGAAGAAGAGAGGGAGGGCAGAGAGGAGACGAGGGGAAAAACAAGTTGCACCACGGGGGGCGAGGAGAGGAGGCGTGGTCCTTCCCCCCGGCCATATGTCCCTCAGTCTGTGTGGCCCTCAGAACGTCTGGTCTGCCACACTGAATCTCGCCGCATTTACAAGTGTGTGTGTGTGATTGTGTGTGTGTGTGTGTGTGTGTGATTGTGTGTGTGTGAATGTGAAGTGTTGCTTTGCCTGTTGAGTGGGTGAGTGTGAGAGTGTTTGCTTCCTTTGTTTTGCGTTTATTCCGGGAGTGTGGAGTCCTGCTGCTGGCAGTCTGTTCAAGATTCCAGTTTAATAACGTAATAACATTGAATGCATTTCTTCCCGCCCGCACGGCCAGCAGCAGTGCTGTGTGAGGGTGGCTGCTGGGTGAGAGGGTCTGGGGGTTTCTGCTGAATCTTAGGCCAAACTTCTCTTAAACAACGGCTCTGTTTAATCTTTACTAACCCTTCAAACTGTATTATGAGTGTGTTCCCTTATCTCTGAGAGAGAGAGAGAGAGAGAGAGAGAGAGAGAGAGAGAGAGAGAGAGAGGAGAGAGAGAGAGAGAGAGAGAGAGAGAGAGAGGTGCGAAGGCTAAGAAAGAGAGGCTAGATGAGAGAGAGAGAGGCTGGAGGAGCGAGAGAGAGAGAGAAAGGGGGTGAGGTGGAAGAGGAGAAGGCTAAAAAAGAGAGGCTAGATCAGAGAGAGAGAGAGAGAGAGAGAGAGAGAGAGAGAGAGAGAGAGAGAGAGAGAGAGAGAGAGAGAGAGAGAGAGAGAGAGAGAGAGAGAGAGAGAGAGAGAGAGAGAGAGAGAGAGAGAGAGAGAGATGAGAAGGCACCGTTAGTGAAGGCCATCGGCCGGTGGCAGTAGCTCCGCCCCCTCTTTGTGTTTCATGGGGTTTGATAAAGAGACCGTATGCAGACTAGTCAAGTCCACTCCACGTGGGATGATCTGGGTATTGACTCAGCAAACAGGCTAAACTGTCAAAAAATACGACCAGTAGGACGAGGTCGGTGGACGAAACTGATCGTTGCCACCGATTCTTCCGGGCGCCAAACTTCTACATTGCTCCAAAAAACACACACAGAAACATAGTCTGTTGGAACTCAATTGGTAATTCCATGCAACGATCGCGAAGCAAAATCAATCAAACATCCTAACCCCCCCCCAACGAGACAAATCAAAAGTTGCATTGTGTTCAGAGAGCCTTACAATTATAACACTGAAAGTTTGCAAAACATTGGAAACGGGAGAGAAATCTGAATCCAATGCAAAACGGGACCGTCTGTGAGACGCCATCGAAGCCAAGAGAAGACAGTGGATTGTTGTTCTCCGCCCGCTGCTCCATCCTCCCTTTGTGAACACAACACCGCTCCACAGCCCCTCTGTGAATATAGATTTATTGTCGGATTACTTCCTAAGACACTTCATTTGTAGTAGTTAATTGTCGTTTTATTTGCTGTGCCTCTCTCAACAGTGCACACACACACACACACACACACACACACACACACACACACACACACACACACACACACACACACCAAACACACACACACACACACACCAAACACACACACACACACACACACACACACACACACACACACACACACACACACACACACACACACACACACACACACACACACACACACACACACACACACACACACACACCAAACACACACACACACACACACACACACACACACACACACACACACACACACACACACACACACACACACACCAAACACACACACACACACACACACACACACACACACACACACACACACACACACACACACACACACACACACACACACACACCAAACACATTGCATTCATGAGCAATCCTTAGGGCCTGGGAGATCTACGACGACAACTGGCTGCTTTGTGAACGCAATGGTTCACATATACGTATACTTGCCTCTGTTCTTGTAGTGCGTGTTACTGGAGGGCTCCACTAGAGGGCGCACCTGAGAACCGTATAGGACTCCCCTATTCGCAGGACGTAAACCAGGGATTCTCCAAATTGTCGTGGCCAGGGACCCTCTTAAAATCGTAACATCAAAAAAAACCTCTTAGATGCCATTGGAACGATTGGTGTTCTAACAATGTTCAACCTAAAGACCTGTTTCATAGTATAAATTGGAAAGCTTTTCCTTTTCCAAAATGAGCCGTCCTATGCGTTCGGTGCTCAGACTTTTGTTTTATTTGAACGCTTCCGTCTCCAGCCTGAAGTGCTCCTCCACCTTCCGAAGGGCCTCTCTCTTCAGCTCCATTTCTCTCTCTTCTCCGTCAGGTAGGCCTTCCTCAGCATAGCCATTTCTGACACCTCCAGGCCGAATGCCGTAGATCCTGTCCTTCTCAATGGTGGACGCTTTCCGATTGCATAAGTAGCTTGGACCTCTCCAGCCATATCTGTTCCTCCTCCATGAGGGATGTCTTCCTCAAGCTCAGCCATGTGGTCGACAATGTTTTTGGTACGAGAGTCCTTCCTCCGCCAGGCCGGCTCTAAGCTCCTGGGAAGCTTCTTCCAGGGACTGGACCTCCTTCTGCAAGGAGGTCACCCCGTCCACCAACTCCTCCTTCCTGGTGTTGAGGAGCTGCTCCTCCAGCCTCTCCTTATTCAGTAGGAAGGGGTGGCGCTCATGGTGGTCTGTAGAACTCTCTGTATCTAACAGACAGGGCATCCTTCTCTCTACCCTGCAGCTCCTCGTGGACATTTTGACATGTTTCCTGAGCTAGTATTGTAATAAAATATTGTAACACGCTCCTCCTCAGACATTACACACATCTCTGTCCACTACCTCAGTTTCTCTGTTACAAGACAACTTTCTCTGTAAGCGATAAAGACCTTGAAGTATTCCAGGTACATTCTCTTTCTCAGTACAGAGGTTTCTGCAGATCGTCCAGCCTATTCTGCTAAGGGAATACAATGGAATACATAAGGGAATAAGGGAATACAATGGAATACATAAGGGAATAAGGGAATACAATGGAATACATAAGGGAATAAGGGAATACAATGGAATACATAAGGGAATAAGGGAATACAATGACAAAATACAGACAGGAATGCACTTTATGTTTGTCCTCAAGTCGACTAAAGTTGAATTCTGTTACCCTAACTTCTAACTTAACTTGCATTGACTTGACGTGACAGAACACACCAAGATGAATACCTTTTAAAGATGAATCTATCTATTCTTCTTCTTGCCATAGTTGTTATCTTGACTAGCGAGATTTGCTTACAAAACTTGTGTACGTCTTGTCCTTGTAAAGCACTCTATGGCAATGAAGAAGTTTGCTCTCCAGTCAAGTGTCTAAATGACTTATGACATTATTCCAAGCAATGACATTCTAATTGGTTGGTTCCATGTGACATGGAAAGCTCAACAATATTATTTTTCTAACAAATTCAGGAATAAATTAAAGAAATATTTTAGATTTTTTGATTGAGTGTAACTTAATGTAACATACACCCAGGTTGAGGAGGAATCTGGTTTATTGCAGACTTTGAATAATGGTTTAACAGAGCAGATGGAACATGCTAGAGCTCTCTCTCCTCTAGTGTGTGTGGTGGTTGCTGCTTTAACCTGTGGGCCTTGATTAACAAGGACCCACAGGTGTGCAGCTCACCAGCCAATCAGTCTAACTCAGGCCAGGTGAGGCTGCTTAAACCAGACACCAACACACACATGCTCCATATGTATGTGTATAGAAACATGTAGCATACCAGAAGGTGGATCTATAGTCTAAACCTCTTTTTCCAGATTGACCACTCACCGCTATGACTGTTTGTTGTTTGCTATAATCAAAAGTAGTCAAGGGGGAAAGGTTTATGACTTTAAAACACTTTAAACATTCCTCGCGCCTCCTCGTGTAATAATACATTTATCTTAGTCTCAAATACACATACGAAATATATCACGTATTATTATTGAAATTCCATAATATAATAATTCAATCTTTTGATGAGGAAGAACCTGACGAGTCATATATCGGTGAGTGGTGAAAATGTTTTTGAGATATGTTTAGTAGTAAGATAGTGTGGTGTATATTTATGTGGCTTTGTAACGGGTGTGTGTGTTTATGAATGGCCCTCTGGAGCTCCACTCGTGGGTGTCTTACTACGGCCGTCTCACGCCTCATCTGACGAATGTCGGGAAAAAACACGTCCAAGTCCAAGTAGTGGCAAGTTTTGGTCTCAAAAAGTGTGTGTGTGTGTGTGTGTGTGTGTGGTAATAAGAGAATAACAACTGTGATTCTCTCAAGACCAGAGAATCGTCCAATTCTCACCCAACTGTCGACCTCAAATGTGATGTGGGTGTTTATAAAGCGTGGTGCGTCGTGCGTTATACTGTAATAGATAATAGGCATAATCGGGATAATTATCCTGTCCCTTGAACCCAGAATTAGTTGATTGTGCTCAATAAATGTATCTTCTAATCAACACATTCACCAGAACACATATCACCCACTCACTGTCATTGTTCTGTGTGTGTGTGTGTGTGTGTGTGTGTGTGTGTGTGTGTGTGATGGTGTGATGGTGTGAGTGTGTAGACTTCCAAAACGTGGTTTGATAAGCCCAGCCTCCTCTGTGTCTTGTCCTCGCTTTTCAACTACAGGCTACAGGAGGGACACTTTGCTCTTGTTGTTCTGGGATTTAAAAACTCAAATTGAAATCTGCACTGAATCATGTCAGTCTGCTATGCTTCGCACTCTCTCTCTCTCTCTCTCTCTCTCTCTCTCTCTCTCTCTCTCTCTCTCTCTCTCTCTCTCTCTCTCTCTCTCTCTCTCTCTTTCTCTCTCTCTCATACTTTTATTAAAATAGTCCCTTATGAATACTGACAGTTGATACATTTATTACATAAGGAGGAAAGAGGAATTCCTCAAAAAGGTGCCTTTCAAAATAAGGTTGTTTTATATCAGGTTGTATTTATCCTGGGGCTGGGGGCTGCTGGCTCCGCCCCCTTCAACAGACCAGTTTACAGTTGGTTCAAACAACATGAGTGACACGTGTGAACAGCCAATCACTTGACAAAGTCAAGCTCCCTTACTGGCAGAGACCAGCGACTACCACCAATTTGCCTGAGACGAGAGTATTCTATCCTACCTAGTGTATACTAATACAATCTTGTTACCGTTTATATATTGTGTTTATCTTTATGCATTAGTCTACTTATTTAGGTATTTTAACAGTATGCATGCATTTTGAAACAGTTTGAATCTATTCTGTTTTAATTAATTACTTAAAATATAATTAATTTTAAGTAATTACCTGGCGCTCCTCTCTCTAGCCGTGGACCAGAGTCGACCCTATTCACACAGGTGTCATCCTAGGACAAACACAGGTGTCGCTCATAACACTAATTATGGGTCTGCTCCTTTTATGTACCAGGTCAGCACGGGTTAGTAGACTACAGTAGTGAACCAGCATAGATAACACACACACTGACCATGGACCCTTCAATATTATATATATATTATCAAATAGTATCAAAATTGCAAATTCAGAGAGGAATGAGGGATATTATTTCAGGCCCAACCTTATATGCAAGCTAAATGCAATCATACAATGACCTCACAACACACAATGTGTGTTTGATGGGTTGTTTGTTGATGGATATCAGGGCAGCAAGTCAGCTAGTGATCCACATGGACAAATCCAAATCCCTGCTAAAACGTGAATGAAACCTACAAATACAAATGAAACATTCAAATACTAATTGAAACATACAAATACAATTGAAACATACAAATACTAATTGAAACATACAAATACAAATGAAACATACAAATACTAATTGAAACATACAAATACAATTGAAACATACAAATACTAATTGAAACATACAAATACAAATGAAACATTCAAATACTAACTGAAACATACGCATACAAATTAAACATACAAATACAAATGAAACCTACAAATACATATGAAACATGCAAATATAAATGTTACATACAAATACAAATCCCTGCTAAAACAAATGGAATGGCAAGAATAGGCCTCACAGATGTAGGTCATTTCAGGTACTGACCGTAGAGGTACTACAGACAGTAGAGGGTACTACAGACAGTAGAGGTACTACAGACAGTAGAGGGTCCTATAGACAGTAGAGGGTACTACAGACAGTAGAGGTACTACAGACAGTAGAGGGTACTACAGACAGTAGAGGTACTACAGACAGTAGAGGTACTACAGACAGTAGAGGGTACTACAGACAGTAGAGGGTACTACAGACAGTAGAGGTACTACAGACAGTAGAGGGTACTACAGACAGTAGAGGTACTACAGACAGTAGAGGGTACTATAGACAGTAGAGGGTACTACAGACAGTAGAGGGTACTATAGACAGTAGAGGTACTACAGACAGTAGAGGTAATACAGACAGTAGAGGGTACTACAGACAGTAGAGGTACTACAGACAGTAGAGGGTACTATAGACAGTAGAGGTACTACAGACAGTAGAGGGTACTACAGACAGTAGAGGGTACTACAGACAGTAGAGGTACTACAGACAGTAGAGGGTACTATAGACAGTAGAGGTACTACAGACAGTAGAGGGTACTACAGACAGTAGAGGGTACTACAGACAGTAGAGGTACTACAGACAGTAGCGGGTACTACAGACAGTAGAGGGTACTCCAGACAGTAGAGGGTACTACAGACAGTAGAGGTACTACAGACAGTAGAGGGTACTACAGACAGTAGAGGGTACTACAGACAGTAGAGGGTACTACAGACAGTAGAGGTACTACAGACAGTAGAGGGTACTACAGACAGTAGAGGTACTACAGACAGTAGAGGGTACTATAGACAGTAGAGGGTACTACAGACAGTAGAGGTACTACAGACAGCCCAGGTACAGACAGCCCCGGCACAGCTAGTATTAAGGCGGTAAGAAGCTCAGGAGGTACAGCAGGATGTCTGCTTCAATCCCCCGACGACTCCTAGCTAAGTGTCGCGGTGTCCCTGAGCAAGCTAACCCTAACTGCTCCGGGTGAATGTGAGCTATAACTCGTGTAGAGCTTATAGAGCGGCCACCGGCCACAGAAAATCACTCTATGAACGCCGTCTTATTAGTTTACTGCAGACAGCGGAGGTTGACGGATGACGGAGGTCTGCAGCCTCGGGAAATCCCCAGAACTCTTCCCCGATATTAAACCCCCAGTCCGCAGACTACCTGTAGGCATGTCCTGACACCTGACTCCTACCTGCTCCTTAATGACCTGTCTCTGTATTCACTGTCTGACCCCTACCTGCTCCTTAATGACCTGTCTCTGTAGTCACTGTCTAACCCCTACCTGCTCCTTAATGACCTGTCTCTGTGTTCACTGTCTAACCCCTACCTGCTCCCTAATGACCTGTCTAACCCCTACCTGCTCCTTAATGACCTGTCTCTGTTCACTGTCTAACCCCTACCTGCTCCTTAATGACCTGTCTCTGTACTGTCTAACCCCTACCTGCTCCTTAATTAGATTTGATTTGATTAGATTCTAATGTATTGTCATTGCAGCACAAGCACAGTACAGCGAAAAACATTTGGCATCTAACCAGAGCTTCACCAGCACATTCCATTTGTGTTCTTTCTTTCATGGATTCACTTTGTCTGTACACGTCTGATCCTGGTCACCTCCCGGTCATCGCTGGGTGGCTCACGGTTCTTTCCCTGAAAGAACCGTGAGTTGGCTGTCTCTCTTTCACAAGCAGAGGGACCAGATGGGAGGCAGAGGGGAGAAGGTTAATATCTTTCATGGAGCACAAGTCACAAGTGGTTAGTCACAAGTGGAGCGTATAATACACAGCCCACTGCCACCTTGACAGTATGGGGCAAGAAAGCGTCCACAGTAGAAATCTCCTCCTGCTCCTTAATGACCTGTCTCTGTGTTCACTGTCTAACCCCTACCTGCTCCTTGATGACCTGTCTCTGTGTCACTGTCTAACCCCTACCTGCTCCTTAATGACCTGTCTCTGTGTTCACTGTCTGACCCCTACCTGCTCCTTAATGACCTGTCTCTGTATTCACTGTCTAACCCCTACCTGCTCCTTAATGACCTGTCTCTGTTCACAGGGGCGGCAGTCTAGCTCAGGAGTAGAGCGTCGCCTCACAACGGAAGTTGCTGGTTCGATCCCGGCTCCTCCTAGCAAAACTGTCGAGGTGTCCTTGAGGAAGACCCTAACCCTAACTGCTCCCCGGCGCTGTATGATAGCTGCCCACTGCTCCTAATACTAGATGGGTTCAATGCAGAGAACACGTTCACTGTATGTCTTCATGTATGTGACCATAAGAGGATTCAATCCTCACAATTTGTTGTTGTCTAACCCCTACCTGCTCCTTAATGACCTGTCTCTAACCCCTACCTGCTCCTTAATGACCTGTCTCTGTATTCACTGTCTAACCCCTACCTGCTCCTTAATGACCTGTCTCTGTATTCACTGTCTAACCCCTACCTGCTCCTTAATGACCTGTCTCTGTATTCACTGTCTAACCCCTACCTGCTCCTTAATGACCTGTCTAACCCCTACCTGCTCCTTAATGACCTGTCTAACCCCTACCTGCTCCTTAATGACCTGTCTAACCCCTACCTGCTCCTTAATGACCTGTCTAACCCCTACCTGCTCCTTAATGACCTGTCTCTGTGTTCACTGTGAGTGACTTTAGATAAAAGCCTCTACAAAAATACCGAAATAGTAAATAGCTCAAATCAGTGACCGGCTTATTACCTTAACAGTGGCTATAATAATTATAATTACTTTAATTATATACCTCAATGATTGCCTTAATTAATAGTTTCATTATTTATCTACTATAATTACCTTAATTATTTAGATTAATTATATACCTTGATTAGTCAAGTGCGGATAATTATGCGTTAATCCATTTCAAGTCGTATGCACACCATTACGTAGCGTTATTAGGGTTGGATTGATTAAGGGCGGGGACTGTCCTTCAGGATCGCACCTGCATGAAAACTATCAGGACGGAAAACTATGAGAACGAAGAAATTCTCTCAAAGCTTCTGGACGCAAACAAGCGGTAAATATTCGTTTTTGATACCGAATTCATAATTCATAGTGTTGTGGCCGTCTCGAGTACTTTTTGTCTGCACACCCTTAACGTACCGAGCTGCGATTTCCTTGCTGAATTCTTGATGAATTGGTTATTTTAGAGAGAACCAATAGTACAATACAATAGTGTGGTATATATATATATATATATATATGTGGCTTTGTAACGGGGTGTGTGTTTATGACTCTAGTGTGCGTCTCACGCGTCTTTATGTGTGTGTGTGTGTGTGTGTGTGTGTGTGGTGTGTGTGTGTGGGTGGTAATGATGCTTGCAACACCATGAGGTTTCCACTGCACTTGTGAGAATATACAAGATGGTGTTAATAGTGTGAAAAGATCACAGGATACACAGGAACATATCATATTAGTTTCAGCAATAATACCAATAAACAGTATAATTGGATACAAATATAGGTTTATTTATTTAAGTTATGAGGAGGAATAGGCTCGCCTACCGTTTTAACGGCTCAACAAACAAACCGATTTGAATCAGGGTTTAATCAGTTCTCACAAAGTAGATCTACGACGACGGCAAGTGATGAAAAACAAACAAACTCAATCAAAATTTAGAAATGTAGCTAAAGGTCATTCCACCCCGCTAAAGGTTGACAGAAAGGGGGACTATTCAACTATTAAGCATTGATGAGTCCCCGTCCAAACCTCTGAACTTAGTAGCACTGGTGGTGGCGCAGAGAAGGAATCGCTGTAGATATTGTACCGTTAGCTCTGGCCCCGCTGTACTCGTACTCCGATGTGTGTGTGTGTGTGTGTGTGTGTGTGTGTGTGTAAAGATGTGTGTTTTGTTTATTTGGTTTGCCCGTCCCGGGTCCTGGTGCTGAGAGTACGGTAGCAGGCCGCAACCTACAAATCTTGTTCTTGGGTTGTTTTCCGAAATTATTGGTTACTGACCCCACGTTGTACAGCGACACGGGTCGAAGGTCAGCCCCTTACTGGTGCCTTGAGAAACCCTTTAAATACTGTGTGTGTGTGTGTGTGTGCGGGGGGGGGGGAGGGGGATAAATACAGCCTCCTGCTTGTTAACGGCGTGTCCAGTAAACCAGGAGCAGTTCCATCTTGGTAATGGCTTGTGTTTTCAGATATCACAAACATACACACACACACACACACACACACACATATTTACAGGCCTTATCGATGTGCTTGTGTGTGTGTGTGTGTGTGTGTGTGTGTGTGTGTGTGTGTGTGTGTGTGTGTGTGTGTGTGTGTGTGTGTGTGTGTGTGTGTGTGTGTGTGTGTGTGTGTGTGTGAAAAGGGACATATCGTGTAGCGCATTAGCCCGGGGGGAGAGCCGCTTGTTATGGTTGTCATATTGGTTTTCTGGTCCCGAGTTTACAGGGTGAGGGGTCCTTGTAACCTCACCTCCCCCTCCTCACTCTCCTCGCTCTCCGGCTCTCCTCCTCAGACTCGGCTAGTGGTTAATTTGATTAGTAGCTATAGCTCTCCCTGCTAAAGCCATAGCCGAGAGAGAGAGAGAGAGAGAGAGAGAGAGAGAGAGAGACGTGTCACGACGCACAAACAACACGCGATACGACGGCCCCTTACTAGCTGTCCTAAGATGAGGGACGACACTCATCACTCATCATCCCGGACAGGACACCGGGTGTCACTCAGCAGAGAACACACAGAAGGACAGTAATAAAAATAAGGCAAAAACCACAGACAGTTCTGCATATAGACGTTAGCTGTTCTCGTGTGTGTGTGTGTGTGTGTGTGTGTGGCACCCCTGAGCCCTCTGTCTGAAGTCTGATAACAGCACCCTCTCCCCCTCTCCCCCCACCTCCTCGACAGTAATACAGTCCCGGGTTCCAAGTGGTTCCCTGCTCTGTGTGTGGGGGCCCGAGGGTAGGCTCCCAGCAACGTCTGTCCATGCGCCTGCACTCGTTCCCCGTCTGACGCTCCCCTTCTCCTTCTCCTTCTGATTGACAGAGCGGGGGAAACCGGGGCAAACCGGCTATGACGTCCAAAGACAAAAATAAGCCCATGCGGCAATGTGCTGTGATGGTAGCGCCCATCAGAACTCTCCCTCTTCATCCAGAGCCGCGCTCGGCAGGCCAAGAAGAGTTTTGCGAAAAGTGCCTCAAAAAGCCCCATTGCATTTTGGGTGACGCACAGCCGTCTCGTTACTTGATTTCTCGAGCCCTGCCCTGACGGCCAGGATGCGCTCTGGAGTGTCGACTACCTCGGGACCACTTCTGTGAAGCAAGTCTGCTGTGACCCAGTTGTAGGGGACATGCATAGGCCTCCGACTGAGTAATCAAGAGCCCCTACTTCAAATGGATCACTTGCATTGCAACACAGTGGCGCCCAAACCTTTCCTACAGGGGCCCCCTTTTTGTAGATTAAAAAAATCGGTCAGCCCCCCCCCCTCACCATCTCTCAGACACATCCATCCTTTGCTTGCACACTCCTGTAGAATTGATTTGAAACATTGCAATTAATACAGAACTGCAACGCCAAGTCTAAATAGGAACAAATCCCCTTTAAGATATCCACCCCCCCGCCATTGCATTAACACGTGAAGGGGTGCCCTCCTGTAGACCTAGACCTACGCTTTCCACAACTGGATGTCCTTAGTCATCGGTTGTCATCTGTGAAGACAATCCCCCCCCCCCCACACACACACACACACACACATATCATCTTTAAACTATTCGGTGACGGCCCCACTGGGAGCCAACCGCTCTCGCTTGAACCATCTGTGTGGTTTGGATCGTTCCTCTCCTGTCCTCAATGCCCTCGTCGGGGGGGGAGGGCGGGGGGGGTCCCTCTGGGGACACCCTGGCACAGGTCCCTCGGAGCAGTACGCAGTAAGGTGAGGCTGGGCCCCCTTGGGAGAAAGCAGCAACAAAGCGGTGCCGCTACCCTAAGAAAGAACCCCCCCCCCCCCAGGAAACGGGAACAGAGCTGTGTGACCGTCCTGGGGACCGGGTTCCAGTCTCTCCACAGCCGTCGTTACCTGCTCCACCTTAGGAGACCAGAGCCGGCTCCACCTTAGGAGACCAGAGCCTGCTCCACCTTAGGAGACCTGAGCCGGCTCCACCTTAGCAGACCTGCTCAGGTGTGCTCAGGTGGAGCAGGTAGCGGCGGAGGCGAGGTAGCGGCGGAGGCGAGGTAGCGGCGGAGGCGAGGTAGAGAGGGACACCATTACATCGTCCTTCCAGTGAATCATCCACCCAGAAGGCCTGTCGGTGTTGTGAAGTCGGTGTCCTCCCAGTCCTCCCAGTCCTCCCAGTCCTCCCAAGGGTCCTCGATGTGGACTGGCCCACAGCACCCAGAGGCCAAATGGGGGGGGTCGTCCAGCCGTGGGCTCCTTGGATCCTTGGGCGAGGGGGAAAGAGTCGCCCCTGCGGTCGGCCTCGGAGACTGGCGCTCTCGGGTCCGATCCCCTCAGCGGTCCTCGGCTCCTCGGTGGGACTGGCCTCACTGGGGGTGTTGGGTATTTCTACCGATGGGATATTCAATATTAAACTGCGTCAGTCCATCCAGAATCCGCGTAAACCGGGGGTCCGCGGTCTGTCGTTGTGGAGCAGGATTCACGAATGGAGAAGGTGAGCTGGGTTTTTAGACCCCTTAGGCTTGCCGTGCCTTAAAACAGCCCATCGTTTTTTCTGAACGTGGCTCAGACTGATTTAATATTTGACTTAGTTGGTTATGTCTTATCTCAGCAGAGACGATGCGCGCTATGCGCTAGCCGTCGACCCCACTGGCCCTGTTATGTGGTTTCCATACGGTCCCACAAAAGGAATGCATATTTCATTGGTGGGGTCTTGACATCAAGGGGGAAACCTCTTCTGATTGTTGTGATTTAACCCACTAAATCGTAATGATATCTCCCCGTCGGCTGGGACAGTGGTGGGATTCAAAATGAGCCAATCTTTATTCGTTTAGATAGAGGTCACCCATACCCGGGGTCTCTCGTCTGAACAGTGCAAATTGCTTATGTCGCTCTTGTTACCTTTTCTTTTTCTCCCATCTCTCTGTCACTGTCTCTCTTTCTCTATTTGCTGCTCTCGCCCTCTCTCTCTCTCTCTCTCTCTCGCCCTCTCTCTCGCCCTCTCTCTCTCTCGCCCTCTCTCTCGCCCTCTCTCTCTCTCTTCCTCTCTCTCTCTCTATCTCTCGCTTTCACTCAATTTTGTCTTTCTCTCCCTTGCCCTTTCTCTCTTCGTTCCTCTCTATCTGCCTCTCTCTCTCTCTCTCTCTCTCTCTCTCTGTCTCTCTTTGTCTCTCTCCCTGTCTGCCTGGTCCGTGTGTTTGAGGAAGAGAATGAATTTAAATGGCATGAATCATACATTTGATGAGCAGAATATTCTTTCTGATTAGAGAGGTGAGGTGCAGCAGAAACCATGAATCCCAAGTGAAGATATATTTGATATATCTTTTTTCTTCTTTTCTTCCCCCTCTCTCTCTCTCTCTCTCTCTCTCTCTCTCCCTCTCCCTCTCCCTCTCTCTCTCTCTGTGTCATATATCCACACTTGCACATGCACACACGCTCACACACACACACACTGCTGAGTTCCTCCATCACCGTTACCTATGGACTGGAGCGACCGTGCCAACTACGGTGTCGACCAATCATGTGGCTGGGGGGAACTGGATCTGGATCTGTTGATCTGTATCCACACGCTACGGGAAAGGGACCTGGCCGGCAGAACCACCACAAGAGTCTTCCTCTTTCTCGTCGTACATCCTCGGACGACGACCAACACATAGTCCGGTAGTGTGGATAAACTTAACTTTATCTGTAGGACAAAAGAAAATCTCAAAGGTCCTTGGACAGAGAGGTCTGTAGAGGTTGAAAATCAAACCATAGTCCAGCTTTATATAGATATAGAAGAACAATATAAATAGGTAGATTTGACTATCGGCTGTACCAGGCGTGGGCTGAAAAATGGCTTGGCGGCCTATTTTTCCAAATTCCGTATCTATAAAGTGTATCCAAAATTGAAACTTGAAAACTTGAAACAAATTGAAAACTCAATTGCACAAACGTGTTCCAAAAGACAATTTGCTCTCTCCAGGTGGCAAGATGAACAAAGAAACAGCACAACACAACATCATACTGTGATTGTATTTCGAGGGAAACGTCAGCGTCTGCCCGAGGCGACGTGTGAACAACGCGCTGCTTCACTCGTAATTCAAGATTCAAGATGATTTTATTTGCCATATGCAACAAGTACAATGGAACGCTTTCTCCCCATTTTCCTTAATATGCAGCGAACAAGAGGTTACTAACAGACAGTTGTTTTGTTACGCTGTAGGTCAGTACAACAAAACCATATAGCAATGCTCAAGACACTCTATACTCACTCTAAATACAAAAATACTAAGCTAAACATAAATAAACAGGTTAACGAATGTCCGATAGAAACGGTGTATATGCAGTATTGTGGGAGTGAGTCATAACGAGGAGACGATATACGTATATACACACGTATTGCGTTGAATTTGACTATCGGCCGACCATAGAGTGAAATGGGCAACAATATGGACGCTACATCCCTATTTTGTCCAGTCTTTAGTTCAAGCCCTCGTACAACAACAACCACCATTATTAGAGTTCCACTCCCAGCTGGAAGGTTCAGGGTTCAAACTCTGAAGACCTATCCCTGACCTGCTGTTTAAAGTATTTAAGTTCACCGTAGGTTTAAATTGATCAAAAACTCGTAGACTGAAGATGCTGAGACTCAAAGGTGAATTGAATACAATCTTACGAGAGGAACATCAGCATCAGTCACATAGGTTGTGTCAAAAGGCGCAGAAGAGGCCGTCACTTCGCTCCAGGCTTATAGGGAACAAGTAAGTTACACGACACGTTTGTGAACCGTTTGTTCTTTGTCACGCTAATGGATGCTTTTATATAGCGCTTTTATCCATACCTCGCATTCACCCATTCTCAGGGTCAGCCATGCAAGTTAGGGTGAGGGTGTCTTGCTCAGGGACACCTCGGCAGGTTGTGAGGCGAACCGCTCTACCTCCTACCCGAGCTATACAGTCTTCCCGAGCAGCAAGCGGATGTTCCTGCCCTGGTTTGTCACGGTGTTGAACCTTCAGCTCTGCCCGGGTGTGCAGGAGCTGCTCAGTCACATCTCAGACCACGTGTGGAACCACAGTGTGCTAAAAACAGTGACATGATACAGTACAGAGTGCAACAACATTTAATTAAAAGGATTAAAAGAAGCTGTCATTGTCTTCCTCAGTAGGTCACCTCGGATTATAGAGTCTGCAAATAAGCATGCGTTTTACATAACCGTGATGTTTTAAACACAGCACTTTCATTTCCACTTCTCAATAGATTGCACAAAACCGTGTGTCTTGTTTTGTACGCTAACAAAGAAAAAGGAAATGTCTTCCTTTGCCAAAACACAACCAACAATCTTTTTTTTTTTTCACGTTTCTCAGTGTTTACCTCTCTGTCTCCATGACGACACGGAGACAACAAACAAAACAAACAAAAATCCAAACAAAGGCAAACGGCAAAATCATTCGGAAGCTGCCAGCGCTTGTCGGTTTAATTTGTGGACACCTGAGGGGGTAAAACACGACTAGCCACGCAAACAGCAGACAAATAATACAATCAACTAAACCCAGTGGACTTGTTTACAGACACAGTCACTCCGCTGGCGTTCTGGATGTAATAAATATAGGAACTGGCCACCGAGATAAGAGGAGATATTAATCCCAGACGGGAAATGTGGGTGTTGCAGAAGGTACAGGAGAAAACAAAAAATAAATATATAAATATATAAATATATATAAATATATTAAAATAAATAAATAAATATATATAAATATATTAAAATAAATAAATAAATATATATATATATCTATATATAGATATATATATATTTATTTATCTATTTATATATATATATATATATATGTAGACACTGGTTTGGTTCACTGTAGTCACGAAAGCTGTTCCATGAGGTTCAGTCAGAGAGGAAGTTAATTTCCTCTGACAAACGTGGAATCAGTGAATGAACAATGTTCCACAGTGTTCTGTACCTGTCAATGTTCCACAGTGTTCTGTACCTGTCAATGTTCCACAGTGTTCTGTACCTGTCAATGTTCCACAGTGTTCTGTACCTGTCAATGTTCCACAGTGTTCTGTACCTGTGCCCACAAACACCATCCAGCTCATTCTCAACTGGGCTGATTTACCTGCAAGGCCGTATTGCCAGAATGCCTTTTAGAATTCATTCCATTTGCCATTTGCTGGAAAGTCCAACATTTTTGGACTGAAGATGGAAATGGCCTTATATACTATACGAGAGAGAGAGAGAGAGAGAGAGAGAGAGAGAGAGAGAGAGAGAGAGAGAGAGAGAGAGAGAGAGAGAGAGAGAGAGAGAGAGAGAGAGAGAGAGAGAGAGAGAGAGAGAGAGAGAGAGAATATAGATATAGAGAGAATGTGTGTGTGTGCCTATATATGTATATATATACATATGTATGTATATATATATATATATACACACATATATATGTATATATATGTATATATATGTATATGTATATATGTATATATATGTATATATATGTATATATATGTATATATATATATATATGTATATATATATATGTATATATATATATATATGTATATATATATACATATATACATATATATATATATATGTGTATATATATATATATGTATATATATATACATATATATATGTGTATATATATATATATGTATATATATATACATATATACATATATATATATATGTGTATATATATATACATATATATATATATACGTATATATATATATGTATGTATATATATATATATATATGTATGTATATATATATATATATATATATATATATACTTGGACCCCCCCCAGCAGACCATACGATTCCTGAGATGTAAGCCGTGCAGAGCAATGTGTGTGTGTGTGTGTCTTTGTGTGTGTGTGTGTATGTGTGTGTCTGTATTATTTACTTATCATCCCAGCCACCCACCGTGAAGAAGAAGAAGCGGCCACTGATGTCCTCTCCTCCTCCCCCTGCAGACAGCTTCCCTTATCACCTGGAAACTTTATTGACAAAGCCCAGCCAAATCTCATATATATATATAAATAAAACACAAAACGCATTTGAATGTGTGAAACCCCACCTGCAGCTATGAATGACTGACGGAGAACACAGGAGTCATGAAGACGTTCCAGAACAGACACGAGGAGAGAGACTGGAACCTGGGTTCCTCGTCCTCGGGCCTTTAAGGGTGAGAGTGTGGCGAGTGGCTGATGTCAACACATTCCCCCTCCCCAATTAACAGTTCAATTAGTACGCAAATGAACAGTCACATTTACACTCAAACGAGTATGCAAATGGTCACTTAAAATGGTATGCCGGTTAGCATAAATTACCGTCTCTCATTCAGACCCATTACCCCACAAACCCCCGCGTGTTGTCGTTGTCAACACCATTCATCATCGTCATCGTTGTAATGTTTTAATAATACCGATCATTTCATAATTAAAGGCACAGGAAATACGATTGTGTGTGTGTGTGTGTGTGTGTGTGTGTGTGTGTGTGTGTGTGTGTGTGTGTGTGTGTGTGTGTGTGTGTGTGTGTGTGTGTGTGTGTGTGTGTGTGTGTGTGTGTGTGTGTGTGTGTGTGTGTGTGTGTGTGTGTTTCAGTGGTAGTCACCGGGTGATTTCTGCTCTTTATCCTTCCTCTATCCCTCTGTCATCTCCTCCGTCTGCCCATCCACCCTGTGTGTACTCCCTCCGTCTGAGGGTATGTACCACAGATGGAGCTTCACGCACCTTTGGGTTTCCATCCCTCTCGCTAACCCCATACCTCCATGTCTTACCCTGTGTGTGTCTCTCTCTCTCTCTCTCTCTCTCTCTCGTTCTCTCTCTCTCTCTCTCTCTCTCTCTCTCTCTCTCTCTCTCTCTCTCGTTCTCTCTCGTTCTCTCTCTCTCTCTCTCTCTCTCTCTCTCTCTCTCTCTCTC
>CM051022.1:15640673-15648173 GCA_027704905.1 Muraenolepis orangiensis | reverse complement strand
TAACTACGTCAGCCATGACGGATATCGGGCGGTGACATAAGTCAAGTTTCCGCTTGACAAGAAGCCGACGGCGTAAGTCACGTGAGTTCAAAGTTCGCTACGTCTGAATATATTCGGCAAAGTATTTTTTTTCACCGCTTTTGCGAATGAACTCGATTCAAATCAGTCGAAAACCACCTTTAAGCGAGCGTTTCAACTTTTATGCGAATCAGAGGAAGTCGATTCGAATTTGTCCATTTACATCAACATGTTCTAATGCGATACTTGCTCAAATGCAAATCGAAATATGGTGATGGAACCCGACTAATGACATAAACAGTCTTTACATTCAGAAATAGAACGCATTGTTTCCGTTCCGGTTCTTTTAAAAATACCAAAACCAATTAAATGACTATGGCACCGTGTGTCATATCCCACCAAGCGAGTTCAAGAACACACGGCATTTAAATATATACCTTGTTTACTTCAACCCTGATGAAAATATAAATACAATACGGTACACCCAATTGGCAAATAAATATATAAAACACAGCTTGACATCTCGTGGGGTTCAACACACAACATTCACCGCATATTAATGAGCCGTCTGATCCCAACGCTATGGTGCGGGGAACCATAGCAACAACAACAACCCGAGAGGAAGACCAGGAGAAGGGAATGTTCCGGGCACAGATATGCAGGTGCTTGTGTGTCCGGTGAGGTCAGAAACGCACACGGTGCTCACAGGCAAGGAGTACAAATGGAACACTTTCTCCCCATCTATCATCTATTCTACGATGTAACACTATATGCTATACTATTTACTGTACTTATACTATACAACACTACACTATAACATTACTGTACACAATATCAATAACAACAAAAAGAACAGAAAGGTGACTGATGGATGATGGGTGATATATACATACTGTATGTTGAATTGTGCAGAAAGCATTTAAAAAGCCTTTTAAAGTGCCAGTAGTGCAGCAGCATCGTGCAGACAGTGCAGACAGTGCAGTACAGTGCAGTACAGTACAGTGCAGTACAGTGCAGTACAGTACAGTGCAGTACAGTGCAGTACAGTGCAGTACAGTGCAGTACAGTACAGTACAGTACAGTGCAGTACAGTGCAGTACAGTGCAGTACAGTACAGTGCAGTACAGTGCAGTACAGTACAGTACAGTGCAGTACAGTACAGTACAGTGCAGTACAGTGCAGTACAGTACAGTGCAGTACAGTACAGTGCAGTGCAGTACAGTACAGTACAGTACAGTGCAGTGCAGTGCAGTGCAGTACAGTGCAGTACAGTGCAGTGCAGTACAGTGCAGTACAGTGCAGTGCAGTACAGTACAGTGCAGTACAGTGCAGTACAGTGCAGTACAGTACAGTGCAGTACAGTACAGCGCAAAAGCTGTAATGAGTCCAGAAGGTCCAGCTAAAGTATGATAGTAAATGATAGTGTAATGTAATATGGATGACAATGTTATGATGGTGGCAGCCCAGTCCTAGCGGTTTCAGTAGGGGAGGAGGGGGGGGGTGGGGGGGTACATGTATTTGAGTCAGCGACCGCGCCCCTAACCCTGAACCAGAACGGCTATCTCTGCTAGCGGGTTCGCGTAAACGATGACAGAACATGGCAAGCACATAGCTGTGATTTAACGGCCTTCGCCTTAGCGCCGTGCGTGCGGCGTGTAGCGCAGGCACACACACCTTCTCCCCCCCACCCCCCACTGTGAGGGATGTTGGTCGGCAACGCTGCGGGCGCCGGGAGGATTAATGTCCCCCCCCGTTGCCACGGCGCTCTGCGGCCCAGCGCCGCACATTATCCATCTCTCTAACCTGTCCACGTACAGGAGGTGTGTGTGTGTGTGTGTGTGTGTGTGTGTGTGTGTGTGTGTGTGGTTGTATATGTGTGTGTGTGTGTGTGTGTGTATCTGTGTGTGTGTGTGTGTGTGGTTGTATATCTGTGTGTGTGTGTGTGTGTGTGTATCTGTGTGTGTGTGTGTGTGTGGTTGTATATCTGTGTGTGTGTGTGTGTGTATCTGTGTGTGTGTGTGTGTGTGTGTGTGTGGTTGTATATCTGTGTGTGTGTTGTATATATCTGGGTGTGTGTTGTTCATATGTGGGAAATATCTTGTGTATTTTGGGGTGTGTATTTGTGTTCTTATTTGTGTGTGTGTATCTGTGGATGCGGGTGGGACTCGGTGCATGTGTGTCTGATCTCTTGTGTGTGTGTGTGTGTGTGTGTGTGTGTCGTGTATCTGTGTGTGTGTGTGTGACATTACATACATCTTTGTACTGGTGAAACGGTCTGTGGGTTCCTGTTTGTCATGGCGTTTTTTTTGTTAGTTGTGTGTGTATGTGAGGCGTACGCGTGTTGATTCAAGCTTTTGCATGTATGTGGTTGTGAACAGGCTTATCTCCCAGATGGGGTGAAAAGACTCGTCCAGTAAGACAGTCCTCTTGTCTTGTCTTATTCATCTCCCCCCCATACCCCCATACCCCCCCCCTGCCAGTTCAGGCGGGATGGCCGATGCGTCAGTCGGAACACCCCCCCCCCCCCCCCCCAAAAGATCCCCCAGCCCCCCTCCTTCAGACCACCAACGTCGCCTCCCTGGAATGCTGATGATGACCAGGACGGTGATGGCCCACTGATTGCCCCCCCCCCCCACTCAGCACGCATTGATTCCCTCCTCCCCCCCTCCCCTCCCCTTCCCCCGCCATTCAGCGCTGACGGAGGGCCTGTCATTGCTGCGTGAGATGCATCCTCAGGCAACCCCACCGACCCCCACCCTCATCAGTCGCTCATCAGCCGAGTGCCGAGTGCTTTCCGATCATCATTGTTACCTTCTGACTCGTCGTGAAGTCCTCCTCCTCCACCTCCTCCTCCTCCTCCTCCTCCTCCTCCTCCTCCTCTTTGTAATGTTACGCCTTGAAACAAAGTCTCCGAGTCCTAGCACAACGTCTTAATCTCTGCTCGTTATTCACGCTTTTTGTCAAACTTTTCCCTTTTTAGTTTTTTTGGCGATCTTAACCTGAAGTGAACTGAACTCGACTTGGAACCTTCATGCTTCATGACCAGCGGTGGGAGGAAAGATTTGGGACATTTGGGAGTGACAATATTCCTAATATTCTGTATATTCTCGAAATAACATTAATATTTAATATGTGGGGAAATGATACAGCCTGTTGCCTTAGGTCCCAGCCACTGTTCAAATTGTTTCATTAGTTTTTGTGATACTGTAATATCGTTTCTGTGGTTTGGTATATATTCAGTTTGTTTCCTGATTATTCTTTAAAGACATGCAAACATTGCAATATATCTATTCATCAATCATTAATGGGCATCAAGATAACTTAAGTCATAAAAGTATTCAATAGGGTAATCATTTTTGATTGTGTTTAGAAATGGCACCCTAATATGTTCCCCAAAAACGCTAAACTTTGACGTAACGCACCCTTTCTATAAACTAAGACATAACTGTCTCTCTCTTTGACCTAAGACCTAACTCACTCCCTATGACCTAAGACCTTAATCTATCTATATATGACCTAATAACTAACTCTCTATGACCCAAGACCTAACTCTCTTTCTCTATATGTCCTAAGACCTTATTCCTCTCTCACGTCAGAAGACCAGGAGCTGATAGTGGACTTTCAGGAGGCAGCTGGGAGAGCACAGCCCTATCTCCCTCGACGGCGTTGTGGAGAGAGGGTTCAGCCGCTTCCGTTCGCTCTGCGTGCACACCTCCGAGGACCTCACATGGTCACTTTCTCTATGACCTAAGACCAAACTCTTTCTATGACCTAAGACCTAATATGCAGCCTAATATGTTCCCCAAAAACTTTTACGTAACGCACCCTTTCTATAAACTAAGACATAACTGTCTCTCTCTTTGACCTAAGACCGAACTCACTCCCTATGACCTAAGACCTAACTTTCTCTCTCTATGACTTAAGACCTAGCTCTCTTTCTCTATATGACCTAAGACCTAACTCTCTCTCTAGATGACCTAAGATCTAACTCACTCTCTCGATGACCGAAGACCTAACTAACTCTCTCTATATGACCTAAGACCTAACTTTCTCTCTCTATGACTTAAGACCTAGCTCTCTTTCTCTATATGACCTAAGACCTAACTCTCTCTCTAGATGACCTAAGATCTAACTCACTCTCTCGATGACCGAAGACCTAACTAACTCTCTCTATATGACCTAAGACCTAACTCTCTCTCTGTATGACCTAAGACCTTACTCTCTCTCTATATGACCTAAGACCTAACTCACTCTCTATATGACCTACGACCGAACTCTCTCTCTCTATATGACCTAAGACCTTACTATCTCTCTCTATCTATATGACCTAAGACCTAACTCTCTCTCTATATGACCCAAGACCTTACTCTCTCTCTATATGACCCAAGACCTAACTCACTTTCTCCATGACCCAACTTACCTCTCCCTTCAATCCAACAACCTAACTCTCGCTCCCTCTCTCTGGGTTGTCCTAAGATCGTCTTACCCCTGTGTTTCGGGTCAAGCGCCCTTTGGTAGTTTGGTAGTTTTGGTATCAAGTATCACGCACTTAAACATCTTCGCCATGGTACATCAGGGCTGACACGCAGTCGGGCACAATGGCGGTCGTCGGTGACTGCTTGTCTACCGACGGTGTTTGTTCGTACGTGTTTGTATTTCATCTTCATTAGTCGCCCTGCTCAAGGACAATGCCACCCCTCCTCCCCCCCCCCCCTCCCCCCCCCCTCCCTCACCCTCACTCCCTAGCGATTCAACCGGCAACCCTGGAATACGTCTGGGGCACTTAAACTCCCGACAACATCTTGAGAAGTATTTCCAGCATCGCTGTCCGTGGAGGCCCCGAGTCTACTAACAGCCAATCAGCTGTGAGCTTAATCACTCATCACGCCTCACCGGTCACGGTTAGCCCCACGCTCCGGGCTGAATAGCCAATCAGAACTGAGTATTTAACCATCCATGAATACCAAATATGCTCAGGACGCAGTTCACCCGGTCCGCACCGGGGAGACTCGGTCGGTGTGGGGCTTATTGGCAATAAAATAAGATTCTAGAACTTCATAATAACCAAAAAATCCTCAGGACAATATTCCCCTTCCCCAAGACCAGCATACACTTATGCTGCAGAGAATCTGCGGAAAAACCTATTAGTTCCTAATGATGAAATAATGAATTCATTATTTTTCATGCAACCCTAATTCTTCCTTTAACCTAAAGGAAATCCATCATTGTGTAGAATGACCCGACTGGGGGTAGTTTCGGTAGGTTCTGTATCGATCGGAGACGACCGCAAGTACAGCTGTTTCATTCCTATGCACAAGTTGGACTTATTTTCGGTGATTCGTCTTCCCGGCAGACGACAGTCCGACCCTCACCTCGTACTCCTAAAACATGTTTTGAAATACTTACTTAACTTTACTTTTTTGTCCTCCTCTCTACCTTCCCTGTCCTTGAACCTTGAAGATTTTATTTATTGGGGTGAAAAATAAATATGCCGAACACGAAATATGAATATGCCTAATATCAAACTTGAACATGGAAATCAAAACAAAACGAAAAAATAAGTAACACTCCGCTTGACCTCTGGTCTCCTTGACCTGCTCGTTTGTCACCTGCACAGGAATACAAAATCTATTAAATATTAAATATTTCTCCACCTCTTTCCTGTTGGGCAGTAAGTATGTAAAGTCACGTATTCCATTCAAATGACCAAAAAAAAATTATTAATAAAAATAAATATATATATATTTATTTTTATTAATTTTTTTTTTTAAAAGGACCACTTCACCCATTTTCAACCTATCTTCATATCAGCCCAGCTTCATACTAGCTGATCTACAGCTAATATGTACAATTGGCTATTTAGTCCTCACTAATGCTCAGGCACCATTTCTGTCTACACACTATGTCACTAGTAGACAGAAATTGAGCCATCTGAGTATTAGTAATTACAAGTTTGAAAATGGCTGATGTGCTCCCTTAAGTTAACTTTTCATGTTTCATGTTTAATGTGCTAAAATGTATGCTTTTATCTGAATAGGCCATCAAGCAAATACCAGCGTCATTCAAGTGAAGACGAATCTGACTCTTGTGGTGAGGATGACTTGCCCCCTAAACCCCCCCATGGACTTACGCCTAGTGTCTCACAGGGAGGGAGGCACTCCACTGTCCCCCCAAGTGCATCCCCCAAAAGGCACCACAGTGGACGTCAGAGTCCAATCGGTGTGAGGAAGTCCCCGAGCATGAGGCGCTCCAGTGGAAGCCAGAGTCCAAGCAGTGCAAGTGAGTACCGAGTGAGGCGCTCCAGTGGAAGCCAGGGTCCGACCTGTCCCAATTGCCCTGGACCAACAGTTTATCAAAGCCTGATAGACCACATGGAGAAACAGGCCGAGGATATGGAGAAACAGGCCGAAGACATACGAGTGATGAAGACTATGTTGAACCTGGTGCTGAAGCAACAGGCTCCGCCTCTGGCTGTGTCGTTGCTGGAACCACCTGCAGGAGCAGACTTCCCACTGAAAACGAATGAAGACGTCGATTCCATGAACGAGAAGCTGAGTGACTCTGCGTTCATGTCTGGAGTTGTAAGTTTGAATCTTTTATTCACTTGAAAATTTGCTTGTATTGTGTTTGTACATGTGAGTTGGGGGAAATGGGGCAAGGCTGTGTCGTAGCTGGAACCACCTGCAGGAGCAGACGTCCCACTGAAAACTGGTAGAATGGGGACATAAGTGTGTTTAAAGATAGAATGACTGCTTGGAATTTATATCTTGCTGTTCACTTACAGCTTTTCCTTCCTGTGATTTTTTTTTTTCCCCCATACACTCAGGTTGCCATGGTTGGAGATATCGGAGGTACTTCACTGGATGATGCTACCAGAAGAATGATGCCGTACCTCCTCTCAAATGATCTGGCAGTCCAGTTCAACCTTCATGGACGTCACAGCAAGAGGAAGTTCAGAGAAATGCGCCTTTATGATGTCATATATGGTAAGTTTGAGTGTTGAATTGCTCAGTCTAACTTTTAAATTTTAAATTTGGCAACACATTTGATGTATACCAATAGAAGGTATGCCACAGCAAAGACAGTATATACAGCAATGGAAACGGGGCACAACAAATCTTCAAAACATTTAAACTGATGTCACTCAAGAAAGTTCCATAATGCTATCATTTCTAACAGTTGGCCTCTTGTCATTTCTATTAGGGGGACTAAAGAAAAATGCCCTCACTCAAGAAACCAACCACAAGGATGCAGAAAAGGCTCTCTCCAAGTGGTTCACTGGAGCTCGCGATAGAGGTGGAAAAAGAGTTAGACCTCAGACACAGCTTCTACAACTGGATGATGCACCAACCCAGTAGGCAAAGTCTCTGTCTCTCTTTCTCTACAATGCTGCCCTGTGGTTGGTTCTGTCACTGGGGATTAAAACCGAAAGGCTGAAGAGTACACCTGTACATTTGATGTGTGCCTTTTCCTGCACCTTTA
>CM051022.1:15610673-15633173 GCA_027704905.1 Muraenolepis orangiensis | reverse complement strand
GTGTGTGTGTGTGTGTGTGTGTGACCAATAAAGAGGATTCATTCCTCCGGATTTAGATTAATGCTAGTATACTAGTATTGTCATAGTATAGTGTTGTTCATAGGATATATAGTATTGCATGTATATAGTGTTGCTCACTATATATATATATATATATATATATATAGTATATTGTATAGTGTATATGTAGTATAGTAGTTGTGTATGAATGTAGTATAGTAGGTTGTATAGTGTAGTGAAGTGTAGTATAGTAGGGTTGTATAGTGAAGTGTAGTATAGTAGGGTTGTATAGTGTAGTGAAGTGTAGTATAGTAGGGTTGTATAGTGAAGTGTAGTATAGTAGGGTTGTATAGTGAAGTGTAGTATAGTAGGGTTGTATAGTGAAGTGTAGTATAGTAGGGTTGTATAGTGAAGTGTAGTATAGTAGTATTGTATAGTGAAGTGTAGTATAGTAGGGTTGTGTAGTGAAGTGTAGTATAGTAGGGTTGTATAGTGAAGTGTAGTATAGTAGTATTGTATAGTGAAGTGTAGTATAGTAGGGTTGTATAGTGAAGTGTAGTATAGTAGGGTTGTATAGTGAAGTGTAGTATAGTAGTATTGTATAGTGAAGTGTAGTATAGTAGTATTGTGTAGTGAAGTGTAGTATAGTAGGGTTGTGTAGTGAAGTGTAGTATAGTAGGGTTGTATAGTGTAGTGTAGTATAGTAGTATTGTATAGTGTAGTGAAGTGTAGTATAGTAGTATTGTATAGTGTAGTGAAGTGTAGTATAGTAGTATTGTATAGTGAAGTGTAGTATAGTAGTATTGTATAGTGAAGTGTAGTATAGTAGGGTTGTATAGTGAAGTGTAGTATAGTAGGGTTGTGTAGTGAAGTGTAGTATAGTAGGGTTGTATAGTGAAGTGTAGTATAGTAGGGTTGTATAGTGAAGTGTAGTATAGTAGGGTTGTATAGTGAAGTGTAGTATAGTAGTATTGTATAGTGAAGTGTAGTATAGTAGTATTGTATAGTGTAGTGAAGTGTAGTATAGTAGTATTGTATAGTGAAGTGTAGTATAGTAGTATTGTATAGTGAAGTGTAGTATAGTAGGGTTGTATAGTGAAGTGTAGTATAGTAGGGTTGTGTAGTGAAGTGTAGTATAGTAGGGTTGTATAGTGAAGTGTAGTATAGTAGGGTTGTATAGTGAAGTGTAGTATAGTAGGGTTGTATAGTGAAGTGTAGTATAGTAGGGTTGTATAGTGAAGTGTAGTATAGTAGTATTGTATAGTGAAGTGTAGTATAGTAGTATTGTATAGTGAAGTGTAGTATAGTAGGGTTGTATAGTGAAGTGTAGTATAGTAGGGTTGTATAGTGAAGTGTAGTATAGTAGGGTTGTAGAGTGAAGTGTAGTATAGTAGGGTTGTATAGTGTAGTGAAGTGTAGTATAGTAGTATTGTATAGTGAAGTGTAATATAGTAGTATTGTATAGTGAAGTGTAGTATAGTAGGGTTGTATAGTGAAGTGTAGTATAGTAGTATTGTATAGTGAAGTGTAGTATAGTAGGGTTGTATAGTGAAGTGTAGTATAGTAGTATTGTATTGTATAGTGAAGTGTAGTATAGTAGGGTTGTAGAAATTCAGAATGTGGGATTAAATAGGAAATTCCATTGTACTCATGGCAAAGATAAAGAATCTTGTGTAATAATAATAATAATAATACTTCATTGCAATATTATAGCGCTTTTCAAGACACCCAAATAGCTTTACATTGTGTGAGTGTGACTTTGTGTGAGTGTGACTTTGTGTGAGTGTGACTTTGTGTGAGTGTGACATTGTGTGAGTGTGACTTTGTGTGAGTGGGAACATATGAAAACATGTTGTTTTGTTTCCAGAGCGGGAACAAGTGATGCATCACATTTGGTTGGGTAACTCCTGGTCGTCCAAGGCGCAACACATTAGTCTTCCTATTGTACGCCCATCTTATTTTGGCACACAGGCGGAGAGAACAACGGAACAACAGTATTGGCACCCAATACGTTTTCCCGTGGCACGGAACCAAAACCGTCAGAGCGTCAATATTATGTATTCAAAACCAAATATTTTCCCTTTCCCCCTTCCCGGTCGATAAGAGGGCCCGAACGGCCTGCAGGACGACGTGCGTTCCTGCAAAAAAAAACAAGCTACGGTCAGCAACCCCCCGGGAACACCCCGCCGGCTGTCACTTAGCGCCCGGACACCTAATTCCAAAGTGACTCAAGAGAATCCTCTCCCCCCCCACCTCTCCACCCCCCCCCCCCCCCCCCAGTGTGCGGTAGTAGTCTACCCTGGAGGGGTACCAGGGAGGGTAGGCAGCAGACATTGGGGGTGGGGGGGGGGGGTTTCGAACCGAGAACCGAGAACCAGGAATTTTTCAGCACCCTAAAAACCCCACTGTGTTATCCTTCCCAACCCCCAGCCCCCCCCACCTGACACCTCTTGTCGGGGGGGGGGGGGGCCGGTAGAGGCACTGGCGTGGGGCTTGGGGGGGAGGGGGGGGATGAGAGAAGGTGGGGGTTTGGTCTGGGGATCAGAGGAGCATCTCATCTCCTCTCTCTCTCTCTCTCTCTCTCTCTCTCTCTCTCTCTCTCTCTCTCTCTCTCTCTCTCTCTCTCTCTCTCTCTCTCTCTCTCTCTCTCTCTCTCTCTCGGCAGGTGTACTGTTAGTAGAAGCTCAGACAAACCACACATCCCCACATCCGTTCGAAGATACCCTGAAACAGAAACTCAAAAGGGGAAATCAGACAAACAAATCCCATAATATCAGTCTGGTTACTGTGATCTGCGTGTGTGCGTGCGTGTGTGTGTGTGTGCGTGAGAAAGTTTTTGAATAAATAACCCAACCTTCGAAGGAGGTGATGATGAAAGATTGGTCGCGGACGTTTTATCTCTTTCATTTTAGAAGGTGAGAGTGGAGCTTCAATTTGTCCTTTCCCTGTAGACGGAGCCACGGCCGCCTCTCGATATCAAATACATCACCGGGACACACACACACAAAAAGTCTCGCTTTCTCCTCCTCCTCCTCCTCCTCCTCCTCCTCCTCCTCCTCTCACGGCGTGTCGTTAGCCAGATCAATAACGACCGTTGTTTCCCAGCTTATTGACGAATAAGCCATGTCGCCGTGTCAACGGCTAAATGTCATTATCAATAACGCTCCGTCAGACTGATGAATCACACGCAGTCCGATGAATATTATATATTATTAGTATTATTAATATAATATTCGCCGGACGACGGAATTCCGCAAAACTTTTTTTCTCTCTCTCTTGACACCACGGCCATTCTTTTATTTATTATTACAAAACAAGGCCCACTTGTCCTTGTGTCTGTTCGTGTTCTCCTCTATGAGGCTGACATAATAGGAGGGCTATAGGGGCGACCTTCTGGACTCCCAGACGGAAAGTCCCGGGTTGGGACCCTACGATGTCTCTTACCGTTTTCACACTGCATACGGGATCGACTCCCGTATCAGTTAAGACGGGTGTCCATACCGTATTAGTTAGTTAGTGCGCATTGAATACACTTTATGTTCACACTCTTCTAATTCGCGAATCGAGAAACTAGTTTTGCAGTGCCGTATTTATTACCGTATTTAAGCCCAGTGTGAAAACGGTAAGTGGTAATGGATGCTTTTATATAGCTTTACAAGTCATGCCTCACATTCACCCATTCTCAGGGTCAGCCATCAAGGAGACAGCCAGCAGGTCAGGAGCAGTTAGGGTGTCTTGCTCAGGGACACCTCCACAGTTTTTGCTAGGAGGAGCCGGGGATCGAACCAGCGACCTTCGGGTTGTGATGCGATGTATCTGGATATCTGGATCCACTAGAAGACATTTTTCCGACCAATGGCCGCAAACCCACTCATGTGTTCTCCCAGGAAGGATCCTGCACAGAAATCAAGTTAGTGAAAGAATAGAAGGAGAGAGGAGATGGGGAGGAAAGAGAGAGGAGATAGAGATGAAGGATGGAGGAAGCAGGAGAGAGGAGACAGGGAGGAAGGATGGAGGAAGCAGGAGAGTAATGGGATGGGAGACAAAGGGACATGCAGAGAGGGAGATGGGGAATGGATGGAGGGAGACAAGGAGATGGGGATGGAGAGTAAGGGACCACAAAAGAGATGAGTGTGTGTGTGTGTGTGTGTGTGTGTGTGTGTGTGTGTGTGTGTGTGTGTGTGTGTGTGTGTGTGTGTGTGTGTGTGTGTGTGTGTGTGTGTGTGTGTGTGTGTGTGTGTGTGTGTGTGTGTGTGTGTGTAAGACCGGGTTTAGACAGCGTTCTCCAAACCTGCGCTGAGTTGGTCTGCTCTTCTCTGCGGAGGCGGAGAAAAGGTTATCTCATCGATCCGAGGTCCAGCAGGAGGACGCTAGAAGAGGTGATCGGTAGAAGGCACAAGGAAGCCTCTTCGTACCTCGGTGGTCTGCAGACCCAAGAAGGAGGAGATGGAGATAAAGACAGCATTCTGACAGGGGGAGGGGCGGGGTTAGGTTGACCTCCAGGGTCATGGCTGTAATGGCAGCCATTTTTCATCTTGTGTTGCAGAAGGAAATGGCCTTAACGACCTGTTGACCTCGCTCACGCTCTCTCCCTGTCTATGGGCACTCTCTCTTGAGTGGCAGGTCCTTCGCACCTCTCTCTCTCTCTCTCACTGCTGGGTCGTACATCACCCTGCCTCGATCGCCCACTCTGTCCCACGAGTGCCCAGCAGAGAGAGAGAGAGAGAGAGAGAGGAGAGAGAGAGAGAGAGAGAGAGAGAGAGAGAGAGAGAGAGAGAGAGAGAGAGAGAGAGAGCGAGAGCCTTTTCAATCTTGTACCAACACACACAACTGTTGGGCATGTTGTACTTTTTTACTTGTACTTTTACTGGTCTGTGAGTCCACACAACATATTCTAAACCTTTTTATATAGAGAGAACAGAATGAAACACAAAAGAACAAACAAAAACAAAAACAAAAATACAAGTTGTTACAAGTAGTCTTTCACGTCACACACTAAGCTGTTTCATACGTTTCTACGTCCTGCATTTCTTCAGGAGACTGTGAGTCTATGATCGACGGTGATCCTCGACTTGACTGAGTCGACTCAACACAACTTCTGAAGCAACATCCAGGCTGCTCACAACCTTTACTTCAGGACTGGAGCCGACTTAATTTCGTCAGCTACATGCATATGGATGATATCAACGAACGAAACATGTCTCGGTGCGATGAAGAGGATTGTTGAGGGATGACCCTGGGATGATGATCTTCCGTTGTTTATTCTGTTCTATTCTAGCATCAAGCTAAACGCCCGTTCAACAATCGGTATTCTTTCAAGCTTTGATACACTCATTTTCATAATTTATCCAACACACATAGCGACTCGATCAACATTGCATCAAAAACAATCACTTTCAACCCAACACTTATATGCATTTTATCAAATTCATCCTGAGAGAAATACAACCACAACCTGTCCCTATCCAAGCTTTCCAAACACAAGGAAGTCCCCCCCCCATTAATAACAAAACCGGAACCCTAAACAGAACCCAACATGTTAACTTTTTACAGTAAAAGGATTTGGAGAAATTCACATAAGAAAAATATCAATGCATATATCAAATAAAGTTTGTAAAATGAACTTTGCAACACCTGCACCAATCAAAAATCATTGACATTTGTTCTCCTACATTTAAAACCAAAAATGAAACCTACCTAAAGTAAACTCTTCCCTTAAAATACATGGAAAGCTTCATCTAATAAGAGGAACACCGAGAGGATGAGAGTCTGGGGCATTCTTAAAACAAAACAAAAAACGGAATGAAACCTAAATGATAAATGGTTCCTCTCTGTGGACAGAGGGCGTCTAACATTAGACACACTGTGGTTTAAGAGCGAGATAAAAGAGTTGACAGCCACTATTCCCTGTAAAACTGTCCATAGTAGATCAGCAAGTTTCTTGACCAAGTGGTGGTGGCCCTCCTCTCAGGCCTGACAGAGTGGAGCGCCCCAGGGAATGTCAGCTGCCCCCATTTACTTCTGTCTAGTAAAACACCTTCACACACAGGGTAACACCCTACCTGTTAAATCACTGAAACCTACTTTCTCTGTGTTTTGAAAAATGAGAGAGAGAGAGAGAGAGAAATGAATGGATCATCACAGTTAGTCACACTTTATTATAAATCTGTCTCTCTCTCTCTCTCTCACTAATTCAATCTCCAGTTCTCTCAGTGACCCAGCTCCGTCTCGGCAGAGAGTATACTGCTTGTTGACACAACTGTCTAACCCCGGCACACACCGCACTACTGCTGCAAGGGGATAACCGCTAATAAAAAAAGCTAAAAATAACTTTATTGTTTTACATTATTAATATGAACAGTATACTATATAATGACCAGTGAAACCAACAGGAATACTATTACTACTTCCTTAAGGCGGTGGTTTAAGCCATGAAAGCGATCTAGCCTAGCTGGTGATAAAACATTGTCTTTAGTGTAGCTCCAGGTGTACTGCAACTCACAGGGTGTTTGAGAGGGCTTCAGGTTGGCAGGGTGGGGTTTCCAGGGGGCTTCCAGTCTCATCTAAAATCCCCTTCACATTGGCTCACAATCTCACTCACTCCCTTTCCCAGGTTGTGGGATTAATATTATTATTATTTTTTATTTCACGACCTCATATTGCGACCTCATATAAGACAACCCTCCACTAGCACCTCCACACCGTAAGAAGGGTTTAACATGACTAGAGACGTCACCATTGTTAAATGACAGTATAAAACATAAAATCTTTCAGAAGTTTAAGCTCTTTTAAAAACAACCCCTTGTGATCCCCTTAAATGTAATTGCCAAGGTTGAACTCACACAAATGATGTTACCACGTGTGGTCTGTAATACAAGAAACATACTTAAACAGGTAGAAGCCAGGAAGCTGAAATGATGTCCTCAGGAGAAGTGACTTCAAATGTTGCTTTTAAAATCCACGTCTTTAGACATTAGACTTTACTGAGTGGACTGAATGACTGCACAGCAACTGTTTTACTGTTTGTATTCCGTGCCCTTTTGTTTTATCGAAGAACCTTTTATTCCTAAAGTATGAAACACGTTCAACAATCAGTACCTTTGGGTTCCAAAATCAGTGACAGAGTCAACATCAGATGAAGAACGTAACTTTTTGACTTTTTGAATAAATACCTGACTACCGTTCCACAATGAAAATGACAATGAACAGCACTAGTCGTTCTCCAGGCAAACTTTATCCAGTTGTATCCCAAATACATTTAGATTCAATACATTTCAATCGAATCAAATCTAATCTAATCCCACTTCCTCCGCCATACTGCTGCACTCCTGGGGAGATTCCCTTCCCCGCCTCTGAGCACACACCCGCAGGCATTCTGCTCCGCCAGGTCGGTGAGCAGCGGCAATCGGTAGAACTAAAGAAGCCATTAATAAACCAAAGAGAAAATAAAAAAAGATTTAAAAAAAACTAATAGAAAAGAAAAACCCAGCTGTGTGTGTGTGTGTGTGAGAGAGAGAGAGAGAGAGAGAGAGAGAGAGAGAGAGAGAGAGAGAGAGAGAGAGAGAGAGAGAGAGAGAGAGAGAGAGAGAGAGAGAGAGAGAGAGAGAGAGAGATGAATGAGATGATTTCTTTTGAAAACAGAGAACAGACCTTCAATAAAACACAGGAACCGAAAAGGTTCAATCACTTATTGGACATTCCAGAACAGAACTCAAGGAGGCTAAACGCCTCCATGTTGCCCACCAACTTATACTCTGCAGGCTCCGCCATCCATCGAGCTGCCGTCAGTGCTTCGAGGACCTAAACTGGCCCTTGAGCGTTTTCTTATTTAGCCAAATGGCCAATTTAGCTGTTCCATAAATAGTATTTTGTAATCTGCACAGACAGACAGACAGACAGCCCTTTGATTTAATAGAAGAGTAGTCCTCCTGCCTTACGACAGGAGGTTTGGAGGGAGCAATCCAGATGGGCGGTCGAGTACTTCACGCAGGACTGGTCCAATCCACTCCCAGAATTGTGTATAAAAGTCAACAAAAGGGGATCCATAATCCCTGGAGCGGGCCCAAGAGGCCAGTAGTGGTCCCGACAGCTGTGGTCGGTTTCTCCAGTGTGAGGCCAAGATCACACATCCGTCTTTTCTGGCTTCAGTCACTTTGTGGAAATGCTCTTTCAATAGATTGACCCGGGGTCTCCCCTCCCCATGAAGGTCGGTTTAAAGGCCCCACACCAAGGCTCCTTATCTCAAATGGATCTGCCGTCACCCTTGGGAGTGACCTGGGACTTTCAAACAGTTTGATATCACTCCCAGGAAAACATAGCTGCATTTAAAGTGAGTGCCATCGCTATACTGATGGCGGCAGTGTAGCTCAGGAGGTAGAGCGGTCGCCTCACAACCGGAAGGTTGCTGGTTTGATCCCCGGCTCCTCCTAGCAAAACCTGTGGAGGTGTCCTTGAGCAAGACACCCTAACCCTAACTGCTCCTGACCTGCTGGCTGTCTCCTTGCATGGCTGACTCCACCGTCGGTGGATGAATGGGTGAAGGTGAGGCATGACTTGTAAAGCGCTTTGGATAAAAGAGCTATATAAAAGCAGTCCATTAATTACAAAATTACCATTACAAAACAACCTTGTCACCAAACCTTCTGCAAGTAAACTACATGCAACTCTTTTTTAATGAATGTGGAAACCAGAGGAAAGAGGGAAACCGTAAGAACAAGTTGGGCAGAGAGTATCCTGTGAAGCATGATTTTTTTTATTTATTGTATTTGCTTGATTTCGATTTCCTTGTAGCCTTGGCTCATCAAATGTTCACAGCTTTTGGCAGTGTGTGTTTACTGTTTAGTCGGGGAAATTCAATTTGTCAACTCCAACTGTCTTTTGCGTCATGTTGACGAGGCGAGGGATACTAAATCAAGTCAGTTTTATTGCTATAGCCCTTAATCACAGTTACATTCTCAAAGGGATTTACAGGCCTTATGTTTATGACATACCACCCTAACCCTGGCCTCCTAAAGGGCAAAAAAATAACTCCCTCCTTCCAGGGACGGTTCAGAGTGCAATGAGACATGCATAGTTACATGCATAGTGTTTACACCAAAACATGAAGGTACAATAACACAAATGGGAGAGATACATGTTGTCTACAGCCTGTGGTATGAATAGATGGAGTAGGCTGGACAAGGAAAATGTAGAAAAAACCAGTTGGCAGCAGCTGTAGGGGAAGAGCTGAGGGATACTCCTAGGAGCCCTAACGAGAGCGTAAAAAGGTATGTTTTAAGGTTAGATTTGAATATTTCAAGAGAGTCTGCATCCCTGATTACAGGGAACACAACTCATCTTGACAGCTCCATCGGTCTTGCCATTTCTTACAGTGGTACAGTACAATGTACCGGCGAGTGTGGGGAACACTACTTGAGAAACATGATCTGAGTTGAAAGGAAAAATACAAAAGCTGCTGCTTGCTAAAAGTCTAGATGCAATATGGCTAGAAGGCACGATGATACAGAACAGAATGCCTTAAGAGTACGTCCTCACTGACATCCTCGCTGATCAAAGGTAGCAGAACTCTTAAAAGGCAAAGTAACATGAAATAATTATGAAGGTGTGCTGCACGAACACTGGAAGTAGTAATATTATAGTGATATTGCAAAGAACACAAAGATGTGTTCTTTGCAGCTGTTCTTATATTCCTCAACCAACGTGGTGTCGGTAGCTTGACCATCACTATTGACTGTTTAGTAATACACCCAGTAAAATATAACCCAAAAATTAAATAACCCATTTCCTTGCCTAGGACAAGAAACGTTGCCTTAACAAATGGATTGGATGGATTTCCATCTTGAAGAAAATGATAGCGTTGGGAAACCAAGGACTGTTTCCCAACCTGCAAAACCAGGGGAAAACAAACAAATATTCACCTGTCCAGTCTATGGTTAAACCTACAACACCAATTGCCACTTACCTGCCCACTTCACATACACCATCACCAATCGTCACTTACCTGGCCAATTCACATACACTACCACCAATCAACACTAACCTGCCACCATTTACATACACTACCACCACCAATCACCACTCATCTGCCTCATTATCATACACCATCACCAATCAATTGCCCCTATTCACATACAACACCACCAATCACCACTCACCTGCTCCGTTCAGATACCTGGGCTATCAAATAGTCTTTTTTTTGCTTAAGACGGTTGCTAACTGAGTGAAATGACCCGGAAGTATCAGCCATGACAACCAGGTCCATGTTTTATCTTAAGATGCACTTTTGTCCATCTTGGGAACATTGTAGTTTCACCCCCAGACATCCACTGTCACAATGACACATTACATATTGTAGTCTAGGTGCAGTTGGGTTCTGTACGCACCATGCTTGTCTTTTTTTAAATAAATCCCTATGAACTCTCCTTGATGTCTTTCCTCGACCTCCACAGCGTTTTCCATCAAGGTCAAGGAGTGATTTCTCCAAGGCTGCACAATGTGAGAGATGTCTCAGGCGATTTAAGAGGTTCAGAAGCTTTACCAAGGGGAAGGTACAGGCAGGAGTGTAGCAGGAAAGACTACACACAAAAGCTGCAGTAGACCACAGCTCAAACAAGAAAGTGTCACTCCAAACCCCTCCGGGAGGTCAATGAGCACCATGACTCAGATGATGAGAGAGCGCTGGAAAGCCCTCCCGAGCACGGATCTTCAACAAGGCTGGTGTACCTCTGTTACGCTTCAAAATGAAGCAGTGACATTTGAAAAGGACAGGAGCAGATGTCACAGCCGTTCTGTGTGCCAATAACCTGGCGGAAAAAAACAAGGCTTGTAGTTATCAAGCCTCTCAGAGTAGGACATCAAAACTCCACTCAAAAGTTATGGATCCAGTGGATTTTTTAATAGAAAAATGTCAATCTTAGTGTGATCAAATGAGTGGTAGGTAACCCCCCTTTCGTGGGCACGAGAGTGTGTTTGCCTTTGGTTACTTTGCATAAACTATGTTGTGATTGACATCTGGACCTGTAGAAACCAAACCTCCTGTAAAATCTCACATAAAAATGTCATATTGCACTATTTACAGAATCACAGTGTGATTATTGTACACTAGATTGTGATACTGTATGTAACCCACCTTGTCCGCAAAGCAATGAATCCATCTACCATGCCCAATCAGTAAATAAGCACTTCCTCACATCAAGCATGCATCACTGTAACAGCCATGGTCCCATCACAACGAGTGACCAGCAAGCGATAAGCAGCACTCTGAATGTCCATTCAGCCCCACAGACCGGCTGCATGTTTATTGATTTGCCCACCACTCAAAGTCCGTAAAGTCATCAGTAACCACACTGCATTTATGATTATGAGCTGGATTTCCCCACGAAATGTTGTTGGGCGTGATTGAGTGCACGACACGTGCGGCAAAATCATCGCTCGGCATGTCGACGAGGACAGTTACACTCAATTAAAAAAGATAACCACAGCATAAACACCCGGGTCGTTATTGGTCCAGGCCGTGTCATTGGAGCCAATTGGCCCGGATCCACCCGTGACTCCAGGGCACTCTGTGAGAGTGGCCGCACTCTGCTGTTTGAGCACAACATCGCTCCCCCTGGGTGTCGCCGGCGCGTGGACAGCGGGTACCCCCAGAAAGGATGGCTGATGCGATGACGCCCTTCCTCTGACCTTTTCCTCTGACCGCAGTTCTGTTATACCAGGTGGCCGCCAATCAGGGCTAATTGGTTGTAGTGGGAGATTTCTGCCAGACAATTACAATTTGACAATAACGCATTCTCGCTCAGTGTGGTGGAAAGAGCAAGAGGTGCTTCCATGTGCTCCATGGAGGGGTTTGTTTGTTTGTTTGTTTTTCCACCACCGCTATTGGCTTACCAATAGCGATCGCATCGCAGCAATTGTAGAAAACAACAATGTCTCTAATTTAAGATACGGTAAATGAGGGGAAAACTGATTTGTCATTGCTTGGGTCTTTTTATTTCCAGCTTTCGTTTTGTATAACTCCCATTACCAAACCATTATCTATAATTCCATCTTCTCCCTCTTCAGAGCCATGTCGTTTTCATCAGCATTACAGCCCTTTAAAGGCCTACTGCCGGAGTGTCTAGGGAGGAATCTGGGGGAGGCTGTGAGAGGATGTGGAGGGTTTGTAGCCCCTAGTGACATAGCTGTCCCCAGACGGTGCTCTGGAGGTCGTTCAGTGCATTTCTTTTGATGTGGTCTCCATCTGGTCTTTGTACCGCAAGTTTCTGCCCTCCTGCATCGCCTCGCCGAGGTGTAAATGATCTGCCTTCGGCAAGTGGGACCTCCGGTCATCTCCGGGCCGTGGTGGGGTGCGGAGCGGCCCCAGCACTCGCAGTGATGCCCCGGTGCCCCGGGATTGTGGCCTCCATACTCCTGCAATATTGCCCGCGCAAGTAGGCCTGTGTGTGCATTATGAACCTACCAGATGTGGCGGTACAAGGTCCAGCTTTCACAGGCACCTGTAATTGATTAAAAAATGAAAGGATAACTTTGGGATTGTTCAACCCGATTAAAATTTTCATCGTTTTGGGCGCACTGCCGATGACAATGTCCGGAATGATTACAGTTTGTCGGACATATGATAAAAAAATCGATTGTCAATGCACGAACGACATGAAAATAAAGGAATAATACATACAACAGCTTTGCCTTGCACAAGCAGATTAATTAATTAAAATATTAAAATATTTTGATTTGATGCGCGACTGTGTGCGTAATGTTTTCTCAACAAAAGAAGCTGTCTTGACTTTGCATCATTTGTTCATTAGAACACATTTTTCTTCAGAATAATGAGCAATAACCTAATTTGAACATGTCTGTACTCCAAGGGAAAATTGCTGAATTGCAGAAGATGCTCTTAGGAACAGAGCCAGCAACGACACCAGACAATTAGGACCCGACCTTACAAGAATAGTGTAGGCTATTGATTTAAGAAGAAAAAAAATATGATTATATCAAGCTTATTGCCTATTAAGTTCAAGTACCCTTTGCCTACTGGATTGCCTGTTACAATCAGACAATCCATACAGGCTCCTCTCATTTGCGACGATGCCTGAGCAGCTGCTTTGAAGTGGAATGTTTCCTAAGTTTTAAGCTCAGCTTGAGATACGCATGAAATGCGTAACTCTTCCTTCTCCTCCTGGAGGAGGCTTCTGAGTGTGGTTTCGACTTTGACGAGGAATGACATGGGCCGAAAACAACCATAATTGGGTATGGCCTAATGTTGGTGATGATGTATTTTAGCTTAAGAACTATTATAATGATATTAATGCATTTTTACTTATATAACATTTTTATTTTGAAAAAACAATTCTCAGTACCGGATCCTTTGAGTTGATAATGAGTTTTGCTACCTTTTTATATGAATCACATCTGGTTTACTGGGTGAATCTCTCTCACATCCCAGTTCGAGGGAACAGTTGATCTCTGTTCAGCGGTCTGGACTCGAGACCGGCCAGCACCACACACAAGCCCTTTGAGACTGTAACTGTGATTAAGGGCTATACAAATACAACTGACTGGACTTGACTACACCGGACCGATGATGTCATCGGTCCAACTTCTCCACAATTCTTGGAGGAAACTTTGTGTTGACGTTGCAGACGACAGTGTTTTTTTGTTTCACAATACACCGATGAAGCACTACTCTTGTATTGTATGAAACTGTGACGACGGTTCCCGTTTAGGTTGTACAAAAAGTGTTGGTGGAAGCAGGATTGAAAAACCCTATTGAAACAATATCCAATATTTCTATATAATTTTCTATATTTTCCGATTACGGGAGATTCCTACCAGAGCCGTTTTCTTTCATCATGTTCTTGAATTTCCAGCATTTTCAATTATCTGTGGAAACAACAACAGCAGAGTGTGTGTGTGTGTGTGTGTGTGTGTGTGTGTGTGTGGTTCACGAGGAAACAGGGGTATACAGAAGTTCAGTGTGATCCATTTCGCTGCTGTAATGCTATCATACCTCACCAGCCGCTAAGCTATACTCATCTACTCTCGAGCTCCACACCAGCAATCTACCATGTCTCAAACACACACGATTTCTCAAACCTGGGTGTTTTTTGTTTGTTTTTGGGGCACAAACAGCCAGCCAGCCAGCCAGCCAGCTAGCGTAGCTCCGGCTGCTGCTCTGTGGTTCTTATTATGAAACCTCCGTGCTAGTGCTTGACAAACGACGCTTGCGACGGTGATTGTGCAAGAGAAGGAAGAAAAAATGAATTTGAGTGAAAATAACCAAACCTGAGAGAGAAAACCCACGACAACCTCCAGAGACGCTCATGCATGAGAGAGAGAGAGAGAGAGAGAGAGAGGAGAGAGAGAGAGAGAGAGAGAGAGAGAGAGAGAGAGAGAGAGAGAGAGAGAGAGAGAGAGAGAGAGAGAGAGAGAGAGAGAGGAGAGAGAGAGAGAGAGAGAGAGAGAGAGAGAGAGAGACTCTTACTGCAGTGCCATTATCCAACAGTGCAACCACTTGGTGGCACTACGAGCTAAAACTAAGGAGAGAGAGAGAGAGAGAGCACGAGAGAGAGAGAGAGAGAGCGGACGAGAGAGAGAGAGAGAGAGAGCGGAGAGAGAGAGAGAGAGAGAGAGAGAGACGAGAGAGAGAGAGAGAGAGAGAGAGAGAGAGAGAGAGAGAGAGAGAGAGAGAGGAACAGGAGAGTGAGACAGAGGGACAGAGGGCGGGAGAGAAGATGCGTAGCGAGGCCCCGACACACAGCGGTAGAATTATTCTGTGTTTTCACTAGATAGCGTTGGACATTAATTTTTCCGGCATTGCGGTGTGCGTTTATCAGAATAAATCAGAGCTGGGAAATATCTCGTTAAAAAAAAAAAGACTGTTTGAGTTTGGCCTGCTTCTGTGGAGCCAGCAGATTGCCTTAAACACTTTAGCGACTTGTTGGAAAGGAAACAGAGAGAATATCCTTCCCCCGACGAGCCCAGAGGAACGGCCTGCGTGGTCAGAGAAGCGGTGGCATGGAATCATGAACCACATCAACATCTCGTTTGGCCTCGCATGCTAAGATACTTATATCTGGATATCTGTCAGAGAAGTCTGCTTAAAGTGGAGATTCATTTGCCGCCAGGAGTACACCCCGACAAGAAACTACACCGTGCTGATCTTTATTTTAGTTTTATTAGGAAGAACATAGAGTTTAGAATGTGTGGGACAATCGGTGTGTTGTACACTTGTGTAATGTTGTAATGTTGTAATGTTGTAATGTTGTAATGTTGTAATGTTGTAATGTTGTAATGTTGTAATGTTGTAATGTTGTAATGTTCCTCGACCATCACGCGTTGCTGAGGACACAGTGAAGAACCCCCAGTGAAGCACTTTGTCTTCTAAACCATTTAGTTATTTTTGTTGGGGTATAGGTGGGCAGAAGTGGAGGGGAGCAGGAGGGAGATCCAGGTTGTACTGGGTAAGGGAGGGGGAGGAAGGTGGGGTGGGGGGGGGTGGGGGGTGGGGGGGGGGGGGAGAGAGAGAGAGGTGTGGGGGTTCGGGGGAGGAGGGGTGTAGTTGTTGCCAGCTGAGGGTGAGTGAGGTTTGATTGAAATGGGCCAAATATCTGCACACCGGCGTGACCTGCACACCACCCTAATTAGCCTGTCTCATGCACACACACACACACACACACACACACACACATTCTCTCACACACACACACGCACACACACACACACACACACACACACACACACACACACACACACACGCGCATGCACGTGTACACACACACACACAGACACGCACACACACACACACACAGACACACAGACACACACACACATGCTGGCACACACACACACACTGGCAGACATGAAATATGTGTACATCTGCTGTTTTCAGTACTGGATTTGTACACCACTTTGTTATTACTATACTTTAGGGATCACTGGCTATATTTAATTTGATTCATTTCATTATTTTATTCCGGAACGTATTTCGATAAATAATTTCCATTACAATCAACCACATTTTGACACGATAAATGTTTAATTTAAACTTCAACTCATTAAAGTGACCGTTGGAAGAAGAGGCAGTTTACATTTAGAATGCGTGGGGGACATCCGTGAGCACTTGTGATTACTGATAACCTTTTGAATATTCAGGGCGGAGAAGCGTGCTGAAATACCAAGTGACATTCTGCATCGGGGTGTGAAGTGAATCCTGGATGGAGATGAGGCGTCAGTCCCAGGCTCTGAAGTCCCCCAGCCGTACAAACCGCTATTGCTACCGCTAGCTCATTAGCCCCCCCCCCTACCGCTTCTAGCCACTTCCTCTCAACCATATTCCCATGATGGCGGGCCACCATTTGAGATGGACATTTTAGATTAGGAGTTGATTAAATTAATCGCGTAGAGTACAGTTTGAAATGGTCAGCGCCTAAAGTAATGCATGGTTTAGTTTAGGGTATTAAGGTATTTACGTTCAAGCGATCAAAGTCAACGACCAGGTTTCTACTAACAGCTGAGTGTTCTATATTTATGAATGGATGCTTTATTAGTATTAGTATTAGTCGGCCTATAGGTATTAGATAAGAGATGGTTCCATTTAGGACCTAGGTATTAGCTTAATAGAAACATCAGTATGACAAGTTAACTTTTCTGGACATATAGGTCTATAGACACCAGGCACTTAACGCTAAATACAAATCATACTTAGACGTTGGATACTTAGATTTTATACCGTTGCTGGCTTAACAGATGAACAGAAAGAAGAAGTGTCTTAATTTCACAGTGAGTGGATACGCCGCTTTGAATCATCATACATCAGTCGCCACGGCGACTAGAAAACACGAAAAATCGCTTATTTGCCGTAATGCGCGGCGGAATTTCCGCCGCGTGGCATTAAAGTCACTCCGAAGAAATACATTGAAACCCACTTTCATCCATCCGCGAGAAACATTCCTCGGAAATTGATATGAATAAATAAGAGAGAGAGGGAGAGGGAGAGGGAGAGAGAGAGAGAGAGAGAGAGAGAGAGAGAGAGAGAGAGAGAGAGAGAGAGAGAGAGAGAGAGAGAGAGGGAGAGAGAGAGAGAGAGAGAGAGAGAGAGAGAGAGAGAGAGAGAGAGAGGGAGAGGGAGAGAGAGAGAGAGAGAGGGAGAGGGAGAGGGAGAGAGAGAGAGAGAGAGAGAGAGAGGGAGAGGGAGAGGGAGAGAGAGAGAGAGGGAGAGAGAGAGAGAGAGAGAGAGAGAGAGAGAGAGAGCGGCAGCAGCAGCAGCGTGGCGAGGAGAAGAGGCGAGAGCTTCTTCTTTTTCCTAGAACCCCCCCGGGCGAAGGCGAGGCTTTCCTTGACGGGATACTTAACCACCAGCCGGATCCCATTCCTCACGTCTAAAAGATATTAAGACACCCACCCCTCCGCCCTTTACCGCTTGTTTGTGCGGCGGAAACGGCCGTAAAAAAAGCAGCGCTGGCAGATAGCAGTACGATAGCGGGGGGGTACATAATTCAACGGGGATGGGGACGTCGGGGTGAGGTTAGGTTTCGGTCCCCGCCGGTTGGGCCGTGCAGAGGGCCTTAAGATCTGGTTATGGGGGACGGGCGTTTAGTTCGACGCCTCGGTGTGCGAGGTGCCACCGCCGCCGCCCTGGAGACAAGGGGGGGAATGAAGGGAAGCGTCTCGGATGGATGGTTCACATGACCTTTTGGAAAAGATCACCATCTCTCCTCCTCAGAGTGTGAGAGAAAGAGAGAGGCAGAGAGAGAGGCAGAGAGAGAGAGAGAGAGAGAGAGAGAGAGAGAGAGAGAGAGAGAGAGAGAGAGAGAGAGAGAGAGAGAGAGAGAGAGAGAGAGAGAGAGAGAGAGAGAGAGAGAGAGAGAGAGAGAGAGAGAGAGAGAGAGAGAGAGACATAGAGAGAGCCAGAGAGAGAGAGGGAGAGAGAGGCAGAGAGAGAGGCAGAGAGAGAGAGAGAGAGAGAGAGAGAGAGAGAGAGAGAGAGAGAGAGAGAGAGAGAGAGAGAGAGGGAGAGAGAGGCGGAGAAAGAGAGAGAGAGAGAGAGAGAGAGAGAGAGAGAGAGAGAGAGAGAGAGAGAGAGAGAGAGAGCACATGAGATAGAAGACTGTATGGGGATGTCTTCGAGAGAGCGAGAGAGATTTCGACACACTTGTTGGGATTACAGGGTAACATATAGATGAATAGATAATTGTTAAAAAATATATTTGACATCCAAGAGTCACACAAAATAACGTTGTGTGTTTCACAAAGAACATTTGTGAAACATCTTTTTTTCTCTGAATGTTTTCTGTGAGTGGTGTGTGTTGGTGTGAGCCTTGGTACCAACCGCTTTGGTACTGTAGCTAAATGTTTTTTCTGTTTTAAAACAATTAATTAATTTTTGGTTTTCTTTCATGTGCTCAAAATGATGGTCAGCGTCTGCTCGGAGCAGAGCGTCGGTGATGGAGCGACTCACCGTTAGTCATCCGTCGAAGTTTAACTTTTGTCTTGTTCTTTCTGCTTTGAACTGACCTTTTTTGCGAAATTGTCTTCCGCCACCGACGTCATCTCGCCTTCTGCTTCCTACAGTCGCATAACTTCACGCTACTTTGACATTTCTCCTTATGTCCCGCCTTCTTGTACGCCTGCCGTCGGTCGGTCATGTCGGCTACGACTTAAGCCACTGCATGCAGATCATTGGCCGAACTGCATCTCAATCATTACCCTCTTTTCTTTTGGGAAAAACGAAATATGGTCCCCCTTACGACAGAAAGCCAGACCTTTTCTCTTCCTTCTCCCTCTCTTGAATAATTCATTTGTGGGGACGGACATTTATTATTTTCTTTGCTGGAATTACCCGTGCAAGAACAAGGGGGGGGGGGGGGGGGGGGGTGTGTTGAAACACACACACACACACACACACACACACACACACACACTCCCCCTTTGGCACTCCACAGTTTACTTTAGCTAGAATACTACTTAAAACAATGGCGGTTCACTCTAGAGCACAAACACAAGCTTTACCCACGCCATTACCACCGCGCTGCTCCGCGACCACCGCCAAAGAGCTCCCAGAGACATCATCGGCAGCGGGGGAGAGGGGGGGAGAGGGGGGAGAGGGGGGAGGGGGGGGGAGAGGGGGGGGAGGAGAGCTTCGACAGCTGTCCCCCCACCCCCCCCCCCCCCCCTCTTCTCCCCCCCCTCCCCCGACCTCCAACCTGCGGACGTCAACTTGGCTTCTGGAAAATACAGCAAAAAACTAAAGGAACCAAGCTAACAAAGACATTAATGAGCCACACGACAAAGGGATGAAAGCCAAGTGAAGAAGAAGTCAAGTTTAAACCTTCGCCCTCGCACCGCCGCTTATGTGCGACCGAGAGACAATAAGCGTGTGGGGGAGATTGTTCCGGAGAGTTCTGAGAGCGAGGAGCTGGTGTTAAAGTGGGTCTTCAAAGTGCGTTCCCTTTTCTTTCCTCATGATTCAATCTCCTTCATTCTTGCAAGCTGGCCTCGGAAAATTATTCCACCAAAGCTACAGACCGCACGCGTGTGTGTGTGTGTGTGTGTGTGTGTGTGTGTGTGTGTGTGTGTGTGTGTGTGTGTGTGTGTGTGTGTGTGTGTGCGCGTGTGTGGTTGTGTGCGTGCGTGTGTCACTCTACAAGGCTAGCCGTTAGCTGTCTATTGCACTAACCGCTAGCTAGTCACCCAGCAACAGAGCTTGCCGTTAGCCTGCCCGGTTGCGCAGCGGTCCCCGGGTACAGAGCTAGCCGTTAGCTTTCCGGGGGCTATGGGTTGCCTTTCATGGTCCTCATTAAATTACAAGAACCTAGGCGCCTGTCGCTGAATCCCCCCCGGGCTCATAGATCTATGTTATATATATATATATATATATGTATTATTATATACGTTATATATACGTCGCTAGAAAGCCTTTGCTGGCTTCCAGCAGCTACATGCCGAGATGACAGGCGGCGGCGAATGCTAATGGCTAGGGTTACGAGGGAAACGTCGGGCTCTTTTGTTCTTTCTTTTTAAAAAGTTTAAAGTGTCACTCAACGTATCCCTGAGTAACAAAAAGAAAAAAAAGTATGAACGGCTTACAAGGGGAAGCGGTTACAGCGCAGAGCGGGAAATATCCGGAGGAAGATTAGCGTCTCCGTCGTCGCAAATCCGAACTGAGCCGCCAAAGACTGATCTGACGAGTTGTCTTTGGGACGCACACACAAATATCTCAACAAATGCTTTAAACCAACAAAACAATAAGTGTATCCAATGTCTTTCACTCTTGGCATTCGTACTACTGTCTTCCTGTCGCATATCCATAAGTCCATCTTTATGCTCAAATTATCCCAGGGGATCATGTTTTTGGGGGTAGGCCTGATATCTTTTCGACATGTTTACTGATAGAACCACACACTTAGCAGGATAGCTCAGTCTGCTGGGGCTGTTGGGCTTGGGAACCAAGGGAAGGTCGCTGGTTCAAGTCCCCGAAACACCTTGGCATTGTTGAGGTTGCCCTTGAGCAAGGCACCAGGCCCCCTCCACTGCTGCTAACTCTAGGGTGAGTTAAATGCAGAGAAACTCATTTAACTGTGTGTGTGTTTACATGTAGGTGACCAATAAAGAGGATTACATCCTCCATATTTAGATTTACCAAAGCAACATTAATTACAGATTACAGTGAATTCAAATAGAGGTCATTATACCACAGTTGAATCTGACCAATTGTATTGGCAGAAGAGGCATTCTGCGTTGATACAGCTTGGGACTTTTAACTCCTGTATCACTTCGATGTAATACAGAGACAGGTCATTAAGGAGCAGGTAGGGTGTTAGACAGGTCATTAAGGAGCAGGTAGGGGTTAGACAGTGAATACAGAGACAGGTCATTAAGGAGCAGGTAGGGGTTAGACAGGTCATTAAGGAGCAGGTAGGGGTTAGACAGGTCATTAAGGAGCAGGTAGGGGTTAGACAGGTCATTAAGGAGCAGGTAGGGGTTAGACAGGTCATTAAGGAGCAGGTAGGGTTAGACAGGTCATTAAGGAGCAGGTAGGGGTTAGACAGTGAATACAGAGACAGGTCATTAAGGAGCAGGTAGGGGTTAGACAGGTCATTAAGGAGCAGGTAGGGGTTAGACAGGTCATTAAGGAGCAGGTAGGGGTTAGACAGGTCATTAAGGAGCAGGTAGGGGTTAGACAGTGAATACAGAGACAGGTCATTAAGGAGCAGGTAGGGGTTAGACAGTGAATACAGAGACAGGTCATTAAGGAGCAGGTAGGGGTTAGACAGTGAATACAGAGACAGGTCATTAAGGAGCAGGTAGGGGTTAGACAGTGAACACAGAGACAGGTCATTAAGGAGCAGGTAGGGGTTAGACAGTGAATACAGAGACAGGTCATTAAGGAGCAGGTAGGGGTTAGACGGTGAATACAGAGACAGGGGGCTCTACCCCCCCCCCCCCGACCGCCTTACCCCCCCCCCCCCACCCACCATACCCCCCCCCCCCCCCCCCCCCCGACCGCCTACCCCCCCCCCCCCCCCCCACCTCCCCCCCCCTACGCCGCTATGTAGACGTGTCAGAATTAAGTTGACACTTAGGGCGATGATGTTACCGCCATGTCTGCCTAATGACCTCAGGTGTGTAGTTATTCCCTCAATCATCTCGTCTGGTGACTTAATCAAAGCATCCGGCTTTGAGGACGCTTCGGAACCGCTGGCAGCGAGGAGCGAGCGTCGGCCGCCCCCGGCAGTTGGTAAACCCTAACGCCCGTTTCCCCCCCGGAAGATTGCAGAATTTCATATTCCATAGTCTCCATATTAATAAAAAAAATTATAAATTATTTTTAAAAAGACCAAAGTCTCTGCGGTATTCACTCAAGATTCAAGATTTGTATTGTCCATATTTTTTGAGAGTATATTCAATGGAGTTTCCTCCATAGAAGGAATGATGGAGAACATGAGTGAAAGACTCATGAGATTAATGTTAATGAACCACTGGTTGGTGATCCGATTGTTCTGACCTTGGCTTCTTTCCAGGCTTTGGTTTTTACAACCGCACAATATTTAAATAAGCTCCAACCAGACCGTCTCAAGCTCAAGGTTCATCATCAAGGCGTATGTTATATTATGATGAGTATACTTAAATCAAAGTAACATACATCCAATCGCATACAAAGATAGTTCAGGACAAAAGGCTGGAGAACAATGAGTTGAATACTACTTTGAAACACAGGGAGACGGATGTGCACGGATGTTGAAAAACAAAAAGTGTGTCTCTTACATTAGAACAAACGGAACAAAAGAAACTCACAAATGATAATAGATGAATGTGCTTTAATAGTTGGATGAGTGATTATTGTATTGAGCGCTATTCTTTGTCTCTTCATGGTGCATTGTGTCTTCGGAGAGAGGTGGGGGTGGGGGGATGAGGCGAGGACATTTGTCATTGGTCTGCCAATTAGTGATGCAGGGCCGGGATTGGCTCTTTAACCCCGGTGTCGCTTAACGGGGTAATTAACGA
>CM051022.1:15585673-15608173 GCA_027704905.1 Muraenolepis orangiensis | reverse complement strand
AAATCGGTTTCATAAGGGTTCTTCTAGTATATACGTGTCCTTAAGGACTCCAGAAGGAGAACCAAAGCGAGAGGCCCTGGATCAGATCAGTCAGTCGCCACTCTGCGGTATATACTTAAGGTTTTTATTGTCCATATGCAACAAAGTACAATGTAATGCTTACTCCCCATTCCCTCTCTATGAATTTTTGTTAAACACTAAAGATACTGTACACAATAAAAAAACACACCAAAGTGACTGATGGATGATATGTACATCTTCCTGTCAGGTCAGTACTGGGTAACGATTATGTTCAGCTAATATAGACTTTTGGTTGGGTGGGGGGGGAGGTGGGGGGGGGGGGGGGGTTGGGTGGGGTGGGGTGCTAATGTATAGTGCAGTCGTCAGCCAAAATATTCTCTATTATTCTCTGGTAATTTCTCTCTTTCTTTTGACTTTCTCACTCTCTGTCCTCCCTGTCTCCCCTCACTCTTACTCCCCCTCCCCCCCCTCCCTCACTCACTCCCCCTCCCCCCCCTCCCTCACTCACTCCCCCTCATGTCCCAGGCGCTCCGTGGTCGATCTCAAGGTTGGCAGTTACCTCAGGCAGCGGCTAATTATTAGCAGCCGCCTCCACCACCGCCTCCACCGCCGCCTCCACCGCCTCCTCCTCCACCGCCTCCTCCACCTCCACCCGCCACCGCTGCTGTGCTCTGCCATTAACCTGCAATGCTATTGATTGAGTCCTGCACCACCAGTGCTTCCTGGGACAGAGCGGACACTTCCTGGTAGGCCAACGGAGGGTGATATACATGAGGTACATATATACATGGTAGATCAACTAGGCTCTAATGGGAGGTCTGTCCCTCTCTCTCTCTCTCTCTCTCTCTCTCTCTCTCTGCCTACCTGCCTGTATGTCTTCCACCTGGCTTCTCTTACCTGTCAGTTATCTCTCTATCGGTCTGTTTTCCTGTCTGTCTGTCTCTCTCTATCTTAGTTTTAGCATCCTCCTGTATCCCATACATGGTAAATATACATGGTTCTAATGGGATGTATGTCTCTCTCTCTCTCTCTCTCTCTCTCTCTCTCTCTCTCTCTCTCTCTCTCTCTCTCTCTCTCTCTCTCTCCTCTCTCTCTCTCTCTCTCTCTCTCTCTCTAGGTCTGTTTGCCTGTCTGTCTCTCTCTTAGTCTTATCTTAGTCTCTGAGCCTCCTCCCATATCCCGTATCCCATACATGGTATATATACTTGGCAGATGAACCAGGTTCTAATGGGATGTCTGTCGCTCGCTCTCTCTCTCTCTGCCTGCCTGCCTGCCTGCCTGTATGTCTTCCTTCTTGCTTCTACCTGTCTGTCTCTCTCTCTCTACCGGTCTGAGCCTCCTCCCTGCTCCTTTATCTCATACATGGTATTTATACATGGTAGATGAACCGGGTTCTGCCTGCCTGCCTGTATGTCTTCTGCCTGCCTGCCTGTATGTCTTCTGCCTGCCTGCCTGTATGTCTTCTGCCTGCATGTCTTCTGCCTGCCTGCCTGTATGTCTTCTGCCTGGCGTCTACCTGTCTGTCTCTCGCTATCTTGGTCTTAGCCTCCTCCCTGCCTCCCGTATCCCATAGTAATGTTCTTTCGGGGAGGGGAGGGGAGGGGAGGGGAGGGGAGGGGGGTAAAGAAAACAATTCCCCCACGGTGCACTTTTCGAGACGGGAGACGAGGCCATGTGCTCAGCTGCGCAGCGAGAGGTCGAGGAATACAGCGGGAAAAACAACAAGACAAACACACACACACAAACACACCCGGTGTAAATGGGCTGAGTTTCCTCCCTGGGAGTCGAGGTGGAACCGGAGGAGGAGGAGGAGGACGAGTGAAAAACTTCAGATGCTCAGATGTTCAGCTGTTGTTTCTCCGTCTGTCTGTCTTCCCCCATCTCTGGTTAAGGTTGGTTCCGGAAGGTTGGACGTGAGCGGGGAAGAAGACATTGTGTTTAACGGGGCGTGGCGAATGGCGCGGCGGTCGTGTCGCGTGCACCGGAGGTACAGATGGCGGCCGACAGGGTTGGCTTGGGCTGTGACTCCGCCCACTAGGGTGAAATAGAGATTATGACACTGACCAGGAGTGAGGTACAACGCATTCTATTGCACACGCACACACACACTCACACATAAATAACTACACACACACACACACACACACACACACACACACACACACACACACACACACACACACACACACACACACACACACACACACACACACACACACACACATATAAATACCTACATGCACACACACACACATGCACACAAGCACACACACAGACATAAAAACGTACACACATTTACAAAACATACACACACACAAATACTTTCACACGCAAGCACGCACACACACACACACTAACAGTAATGGTGTGTGTGTGTGTGTGTGTGTGTGTGTGTGTGTGTGTGTGTTACATTACATTGACACGGCATGCATTAATGCATGACCTCAAGCTCTGAAACACACACACACACACACACACTCTCTCTTCTCTCTCTCTCTCTCCTCTCTCTCTCTCTCTCTCTCTCTCTCTCTCTCTCTCTCTCTCTCTCTCTCTCTCTCTCTCTCTCTCTCTCTCTCTCTCTCACACACTCCTGTCCAAACAGAGGACCTCTCCCAGGTGATGCCATATCGATCAGGTTTTGTTTGTGTGTGTGTGTGTGTGTGCCGGGCCGACCATGACTCAAATTATCGCCGTGGAAACACAAGAGGCTGGGAGAATGCGAGCGTGTTGATTGGTGGTGGATAAGACGGGTCATCGAAAGCCACGTCGCTGTTGACCTTAGAGGACGATAAGAGAGAGAGAGGACACGTGTCACACACACTTACACTCAGCTGTCACACACGCACACACACACACCTCCCCCCACACACACACATCCCCACACACACACACACACACCCCCCCACACACACACACACACATACACACTATACACACTTGTCAACTCTACACGTACATACCCACACACACACACACACACTTTCATTGTACACTTGAACACACTTTAAAGGATGTAACACACTGAGGCTGCCTCAGGCTTAGTGTGGGGAAGAGTTTGTGTTTACACCACAACAATAATTATGTTGTGCAACTTCCGAGATCTAATCTAGTTCACCCATTTTAGCTTACAATAGGTAACACCAAATGACGAATGTTTTGCCTTCATTTTCTTTCCACATGGTCGGTAGATGGAAGGAAAGAGTATTTCAGACTCCAAGCGACGTTTTAAATAAATACAAAGAAAAAAAAATACCAGCACTGTTTTAGTATTTTTATTATTTATGCATTGCTTGTAGTCAAAGTAGTCTCTTCCTTCTGCCTATCATCGGCAATGCCGATTATGAGTGTAAAGTTGCAAACAATTATTTTAAAAACCCTTCCCCACTTCCCCAGCGGGAGCCTGGGTGTGTTAAATCGGTTCGAGTGCTCCTTAACACCACTGCACTCACTCACACACGTACACGTACACCCAATCAGCCAAAAGCTCATAAGGCCAATGATCGCCAGCTAAAGTCATTCATTTGTTGTCTAAAAGCAGCCCCCGGGCAGAATAACATCGTCTTCCATCGGCTCTCCGCCGCATCACGAGAGAGCTGCTGAAATGTTCACGAGTCCGGCTGTAATGCGTGTGAATTAACAGGCCCGACGGCACGCTGTCAGGCCCGGCGCTGTCACAAAGCGTTAAATACATAAATCGGACTTTTAAATGAACACACACACCACTTGTCACGGCCAGTTTGCGGGGTAATTCATCTTCCGGCAGCGTGGGCTCCTGTTATGCTGTCAAATTGGCGAGTAATCCATCGCCCGTGTCCTTGTTGTCGCCGCTAAGGTCATCCCTGATTGGCTGGGAGCGGGCGGGTGGTCAGACAGTTTGGCCTACCTTAGCGCGGGGGAGTGATGGATGAGGAGCCGATCGTGTCGTTGATCTAACCCTGCTGCACACCATTGACAGCTTGTCCCCGGGAAATGTTGAACCATGTTTTGAGTAGCGCACTTAAAATCTACTTTTTTTTTTTCTTTTTTTTGGGGGGGGGGCAAAAAGTCCATGTACCCACCGTTGGTTAGGAAACTGAACATTTTCTCTGGAATTCAAAGATGGATGGAAGTGACCTGTTTTTTAAAACTGGAACGGTGGTTCAGCAGTCCAGAATAATTCCATTTCAAAACGCCGATCCAATTTTCATGTACTAGTATTCCGTAGCACCGCTCTTTGGAGAGTAGAAAAGTTAAAGAGTATTAGAGTCGCAGTACCGTACTATTTACCATTCGGCAGTACAATCCAGATACATGTCACTAATGAGCAAGGAGTAGGGGTTTTCAGGCCATCTTACAGCTAGACTGCGGACGTTCGGGGGATCGAAGCCCCGGAGCCTCAGTGCAAATCGACTGGGAACAGTGCAACACCCCCCCCCTCACCCCGAGTCCGTCCGCATTTAAGGTCAACGTATCCAGTTAACAAGACACCGGATATTTAGTCCACCTGATTAAAAGAGGCCTAGCTAGCTAGACCTCCCCCCACCTCACCTCACCCACACCCACACCCACCCACCCCCCCCAGCAGATAGAATAAAACCTGGAGCCTCCTCTAATAATCTTTAACTCTCTGGGAGCGGGCGGGCTACCATTTAATGACAATAATAACTCCTTGGCATGTTTGCCAAGGCGACCACACATTCTGGCGATCCTTCCGGGTGGAGGGTGGGGGGGTTTGGGGGGGGTGGGCTGTGTGCTCCTAATCCGTCTCTTGGTGGGAATCCTCTCTCTCTCTCTCTCGGGGTTCTAAAACCTTTTGTTTCAGTCTAAAGAGGAAGAGTCGGCCCCGGGTCCCTGTAATGCCCGTCTGGGGAGCGCATCATCAGCGGTGGTAAAGGCAGCAACAGGCAACAAACGTGGCTCCCCCCCCCCACCCCGTCTTAAAAATGGATTACCGCTCATTATCCCCAATTATTTTCCACCTCGAATGATCGGGGGGAGGGGGGGGAGAGAGGGGGGAGGGGGGGAGAGATGTGCTGGGTTGTTCTTTAAAAAAAAAACACAAGTCTTCGGAAAGCCCTGGGAGAGGAGAGGTAGCGTTAGCGTGGCGCTATATAAAAAAATATCCGTACCCCTAATTAATACTTCTGAGAGGTGCTATTTTTGTCGGAGGTGGGCAAATTCGGCGGTGGTGTAAAATTCTGTTTATCTTTTTTTTGGTTGCGAATAAACGTGATTACGCTAAGCTGAGTTCTTAGTAGGCCTCCGCAGAGAAAGGTCATTAGAACTCTGCTCATGGTTATTGTTATGGTTTCTGGTATTATTTTCCCCTCCGAAGACGTGGAAGTAAACTTTTGTTTGTGCTTATGTTGTATCCGTGGGACTAGAAAATAGTATGATGTACAGACACACATGAGGTCCATTGGATATGTGAAACCATTTTCTAAGAACTAAGAAGTAATAAACTAGTAAACTAAGAAGTAATACATACACACAAGAAACTATAATGTCTACTGTTGCACTCTTCCTTCATTTTTTTACGACTACTAATAACACCTCATCTTTAAATAATCCTCTTTTTCTTTGACGCCGTGAAGACAGGCAGCAGCAGCAGCACACAGTGGAAGAAGCTGCCTCAGTATCCCAACTTTTTTAACAAGGAGTAAACAACAGATTAAAACAAGATTATAATGGACAGTAAAACTCCCACCTTCTGTCTCGGAACACGCCAAAAAAAAAAAACGTTGGAGGGTGGGGGGGGGGTTTCTTTTATTGTTTCGTTCAGAAATGTGTTCGGAATCATTAGGAAACAGTTTATTAGCTGTTCTCCTAAACAAGCTAACATCTGTTCCACTATTAGCATCCATCTGCCTTTGTCTGTTATTTCCCCCCCCCCCCCACCTCCCCCCCCCCACCTCCGCTGCATCTAAACTGTCATCTCCTCCTGCACGTCAATGAGCCATGCAGTTTAACATCCAGCCCATTCCACGTCGAGCCCCCCCCCCCCCCCCCTCCAACCGACTGGAGGGGGGTGGGGGGTTGGGGGTGGGAGGGGTGGGGGGGCTAGCGGTCGGTTGGGAATTGGGCAGGGCGAGGAGGAGGAGGACATTCCTGAAGATGTCATTTGGAAAACCCTCTCGTCCTTGTGACACTACCCCCCCCCCCCCTAACCCCCCGCTGCTCGACGAGGTGGAAACATTTTGCGGTGGGGGGGAGGGGTTGAGGGAGGGAGGGGGGGTTGGGTGTGGGGGGTGGGGGTGAGGGAGGGATGGGGGGTGGGGTGTGGGGGGGGGGTGAGGGAGGGAGGGGGGGTTGGGTGTGGGGGGTGGGGGTGAGGGAGGGATGGGGGGTGGGGTGTGGGGGGGGGGGTGAGGGAGGGAGGGGGGGGTGGGGTGTGGGGGGTGGGGGTGAGGGAGGGATGGGGGGGTGGGGTGTGGGGGGGGGGTGTGGGGGGGGGGTGAGGGAGGGAGGGGGGGTGGGGTGTGGGGGGTGGGGGTGAGGGAGGGATGGGGGGTGGGGTGTGGGGGTGGGGAGGGATGGGGGGTGGGGTGTGGGGGGGGGGGGGTGGAGGGAGGGAGGGGGGTGTGGGGGGGGTTGAGGGAGGGGGGGGTGGGGTCTGGGGGGGGGTTGAGGGAGGGAGGGGGTCACATGTGGAGGATGGGGAGGTCTCAACAAGGTGGCGTAATTCAGAGAGGTATCTGAGCAGAGGGGGCCATGATCCTCTAGCTAGTAGATAGATGGGTTGGCTAATACTAATAGAATTGGGTGGGGGTGGGGGGGGGGGGGGTGGGGTGAAAAAGCCTTGGGTTAGGTTTTTTTTAGCTGTCTGTGTAGCTTAGCTCTCAGACTGGAGAGCTGAATGGATAAGGTTGAACCGGGTCCGATCCTCAGTGGAAAACCCAAGTGGCACGACAAGAAGTAATGGTCGATATAAATTAGGTTGGAAATATATATATATATATATATATATATTTATATATATATATATATATATATTTATATTTATTTATATATATTTATATATATTTATATATATATATATATTACAGATAGTAAATTTACCCTTATGTCATATATTTGTGCCTTTTATTTGCATACACAAATGTGGCACTGGGGAATAGGGTGTTTGAAAACACACTAAAACAAATCAAATATGTTTTATTTTCAGTCTCGGAAATTACGACGGAGGAACACAAAGTTCAAGTTAACGCATCGCAATATGACAAGCTCACAAAAAGCCAGTCAGTCAGCCAAGGGTGGAACCCGTCAATGAAAGTCATGTCATTTTCAGGTTCATTGTGTGTCACACACACACACACACACACACACTTTGGACACCTCGGACACTTTGGCGACCATCTCGTACGACAAAACGGTGTGGATTTCGTCTGAGCTGTGATTTTCCTTTTTTCCCCCCCTCCAAAGTTCAGAGCGGATGCAGAGAGTGCGTCTGAACCCCAAGTCCAGCTTCAAGAGTCCACTCCACTCGCTTTCACAAGGAGCCCACCGACTGCTATGTGACACTTAATTCCAATGAGGGACATTAGGTCTCATTTATTTGTATATCCCCCCCCCCCCACCCCCTCTCCTCATTACAATCACCCTCCCATCCCAGCGGGTTGCTCCTCCACAGTGGACCCCGTGATTGGATGAAGACCTCTCCTCTCCTATATAAGCCCTCGCCGTCGACTCATTTACAATGTTTTCCACAAGGTGAAGAGCCTCTAATCCAACTGGGTTAGTAGTTATTGCACACCGCTGGAGGCCCGACAGGGAGGCCTATACCTGCTCTTGCGCTCCGTCCAGTTTCCTGTTTTCTTCCCGGACCTCGTGGGTGCTTTGCACTGCATAATGTAGTCTATCGCAATCAAGGGGGGGGGGGGGGGTTGTTCTTATTGTTCTTTTTAATTGTTAATTTTGTACTTTATTGTGTATAATATTGTTGTATAATTGTGTTGTAGAATTTCACACTGCGGGAGGGAATGGGGAGTAAGCCCCAGTTCCATTGTACTTGCAAACGGCCAATAAAATTCCGAAACTTGAATCTTGGGAGTGAAGACACAAACATTGGTACAATTGTTTTTTTTCTTTTTATTGGTGCATAATAGTCACAAAGGTGTGTGTATTTATGTGTGTGTGTGTGTGTGTGTGTAGGTTTTTATATATGTCTGTGTTTGTATATACAGTATGTCCATGTGTGTATGTGTGGTTTTGGTCTCTCCATTCTTGCCTGGGTCCAGATCTTTGACTCCGCCCACTCCACCGAGTGGCCTCAGTGTGGTATGGCATTGTGACATGAAACGGTGATTATCCAATCAGCACTGTGGGTGGGTATGTTGGTCTCTCGTGATTGGTTAGGGAAAATAATCGAATTCCCCTCCCTTACGAAAAAAAACCGGTCAGAGTGGAGACAAGGTGATACTGAAGGATGGAAATGGAGTCTTTTCCATCAATTCTGTCTGATAGCATCAGATGATGTCCTTCCACCTTTTTAGTGAAAGTTTTTCCAAAAACAAAGTCCAAAACTCCAACTAAATTCACAAAGAAGTCCCAGTACTCCCCAGTACCTCGTTAGAGCAAAGGACAGTGTCTAAACTCACAGGCATGTCGATGGGAACAATTGATTACCAATCGATGGAGGCCAGAGAGAAATCCCCCCCCCCACCGGACCACCGAGGAACCACAGCACCTCCAGAACCTCCGACTGAAGATACGGGAGGTTTGGTCTAAAGTCTCTCTGCCTCCACCTCCACATCTCACATTTACGTACGGATGTTGTGTCTGCTACTGTCCAGCAGAGGGAGAGGGGAATATGGAGACTGTGAGGGGCTGTGGAGGAGGAGAGGGAGAGTAGGAGGAGAAATGAGGAGGAGGGTTAGAGAGGAGTGGCGAGAAGGAGAGGGTGGGGAGGAGGAGGAGGAGGAGGAGGAGGAGGGAGGAGGAGGAGGAGGAGGAGGAGGAGGAGGAGGAGGAGGAGGAGGAGGAGGAGGGTGAGAGAGAGGAGAGGAGAGAGAGAGAGAGAGAGGAGAGAGAGGAGAGAGGAGGAGAGGAGAGGAGGAGAGAGGAGGAGAGAGGAGGAGGAGGAGTAAGAGGGAGGAGAGTGGTTAGAGAGGGGGGATAGGGGGAGGAGGAGGAGGAGGAGGGTGAGAGAGGAGAGAGGAGGAGTAGAGTAGGAGGGAGGAGAGTGGTTAGAGAGGAGGGATAGGGGGAGGAGGAGGAGGAGGAGGGTGAGAGAGGAGAGAGGAGGAGTAGAGTAGGAGGGAGGAGAGTGGTTAGAGAGGGGGATAGGGGGAGGAGGAGGAGGAGGAGGAGGGTGAGAGAGGAGAGAGGAGGAGTAGAGTAGGAGGGAGGAGAGTGGTTAGAGAGGAGGGATAGGGGGAGGAGGAGGAGGAGGAGGAGGAGAGGAGGAGGAGGAGGAGGAGAGGAGGAGGAGGAGGAGGAGGAGGAGGAGAGGAGAGAGAGGAGTAGAGTAGGAGGGAGGAGAGTGGTTAGAGAGGAGGGATAGGGGGAGGAGGAGGAGGAGGAGGGTGAGAGAGGAGAGAGGAGTAGAGTAGGAGGGAGGAGAGTGGTTAGAGAGGAGGGATAGGGGAGAGGAGAGGAGGAGGAGGAGGAGGAGGAGGAGGAGAGGAGGAGGAGAGAGAGGAGAGAGTAGGAGGGAGGAGAGTGGTTAGAGAGGAGGGATAGGGGGAGGAGGAGGAGGAGGAGGTGAGAGAGGAGAGAGGAGGAGTAGAGTAGGAGGGAGGAGAGTGTTAGAGAGGAGGGATAGGGGAGGAGGAGGAGGAGGAGGGTGAGAGAGGAGAGAGGAGGAGTAGAGTAGGAGGAGGAGAGTGTTATAGAGGAGGGATAGGGGAGGAGGAGGAGGAGGTGAGAGAGGAGAGAGTAGGAGGAGGAGAGTGGTTAGAGAGGAGGGATAGGGGGAGGAGGAGGAGGATAGGAGGAGGAGGAGTAGAGTAGGAGGAGGAGAGTGGTTAGAGAGGAGGGATAGGGGGAGGAGGAGGAGAGGAGGAGGAGGAGGAGGAGGAGGAGGAGGAGGAGGAGGAGGAGGAGTAGAGTAGGAGGGAGGAGAGGGTTAGAGAGGAGGGATAGGGGGAGGAGGAGGAGGAGGAGGGTGAGAGAGGAGGAGGAGTAGAGTAGGAGGAGGAGAGTGGTTAGAGAGGAGGGATAGGGGGAGGAGGAGGAGGAGGAGGAGGAGGAGGAGGAGGAGGAGGAGGAGGAGGAGGGAGGAGGAGGAGGAGGAGGAGAGGAGAGAGAGGAGTAGAGTAGGAGGGAGGAGAGTGGTTAGAGAGGAGGGATAGGGGGAGGAGGAGGAGGAGGAGGGTGAGAGAGGAGAGAGGAGGAGTAGAGTAGGAGGGAGGAGAGTGGTTAGAGAGGAGGGATAGGGGGAGGAGGAGGAGGAGGAGGGTGAGAGAGGAGAGAGGAGGAGTAGAGTAGGAGGGAGGAGAGTGGTTATAGAGGAGGGATAGGGGGAGGAGGAGGAGGAGGAGGGTGAGAGAGGAGAGAGTAGGAGGGAGGAGAGTGGTTAGAGAGGAGGGATAGGGGGAGGAGGAGGAGGGATAGGGGGAGGAGGAGGAGGAGTAGAGTAGGAGGGAGGAGAGTGGTTAGAGAGGAGGGATAGGGGGAGGAGGAGGAGGAGTAGAGTAGGAGGGAGGAGAGTGGTTAGAGAGGAGGGATATGGGGAGGAGGAGGAAAGGGGTTGGGAGGAGGAGTGGGGGAAGAGGGAGTGCTGGAGAGGAGTCGAGAGGAGTACGGCTGCCAGGCCCTCTGAGCCCTTACCATCTGGAATGCTTCAGGCTAGGTTCTAAACTACCCTCACCTCTCTCTCTCTCTCTCTCTCTCTCTCTCTCTCTTCTCTCTCTCTCTCTCTCTCTCTCTCTCTTGCATCGCCCTCCCTTGCTCTGTGTTTATGGCTCACATTCTCGCATTCTGCTCCATCTATCTTGCTTTCCCCTCTCTCTCTCTCTCTCTCTCTCTCTCTCTCTCTCTCTCTCTCTCTCTCTCTCTCCTCTCTCTCTCTCTCTCTCTCTCTCTCTCTCTCTCTCCTCTCTCTCTCTCCTCCCCCCTTTCCTTTCCTTCCACCCACACCCTCTCCTCTATTTTGGTTCTATTTCTCTTCTTTTCATGATCTGACCTCCTGACTCTCATCCCGCTCCCTTCCTCCTTTCATCCACTCTTTCATGTTCTTTTATCTTTTTTCCTGTTCTTCCTTTCTCTGTGTCCTCCCTCCTTCTGAAGGATGCCTCAAAACCCTGGGGATTTGGAATCGACTACATGCGAGCGTTACGTCGAGCCGGTGATGCAATCATGGATCCAACATGGTCGCCCGCTAGGCTCGACCTAGCTAACAAGCTAATTGATTAATGCACGGAGACCACCGGCTTGCCGCTGACGCCCCCCACGCCGGCGGCTGTGAGGTCGCTCCGTGGGGAAGACGAGAGAAAATAACATATAACATATCTGTAAGGGAGGATTTGATTGATTAACTGATTGATTGATTGATTGATTGATTGATTGCTGTGCTCGTATTTCCAATGTTTACCTCGGTAGGTACCTCATCAATAACGATTGCACCCCGAACTGGAGCATTCGTCACAAATCTAAACTTCAATAGACAAACATCCTAATCCAGAAGATATGGAAGAAGGAATAGTACAACATCTAAAATGACTTCATTATAAAGGGCTCCTATTTCACCAGCAGGTGTGAGGAGGGTTTTGATTCATGATTCCGAGCTCCTTTTCTGAGACCACCGTAGTGACATCACCCAGTGGGCGTGTGATCAAACAGGGGGGGGGGGGGTTCTTTCAGGCATAGCGCTGGTATTTCGTAAGGGCAAAGAATTTCACTCTGAGTCGAGGTCTGGACTCGCCTGAACTGGTCGAAAGCGGCCGGAGGATGTGAGTTGTGAGGCCAAGTCACAGCAGGGGGGGTGGGGGGGTGAACTCGTTAGCCCGGGGCACCCTGGGGTTCAAACCCCGCTCTGATGTTGTTCAGGTTGGGGTTGGACCCCACCGTGTGCATGTGTTCAGGTACCTCGGGGCGATAGCTTGCACCAAAGCGTGGCTTGTTTACACAAACCGACTTCTCCCACTTGCCCCTTGGCTGATGATCTTGCCGTTCGCTCTGCTCTCGCTGGCTGTTTTAATTTACTCGGGTTTGTTTTTCCAAATCTACGTTTATTTTTATTGCGTCGTTATTTAATTACAATTTTTTTTTTTACCTGTGTTGTTCCCGTAGAGACGCAAATCGGCACGTGGCTAGCTTACTACGTGCCCGGTTATTCGGCTAGGGGTTAGCTCCCGAATTTACATAAAGTAACTGTGGCAAGGATAATTATTTTCTGTTGGTGGGGAAACTGAACAGGGAAACAGATGTCTGTTTAAATGTCATGTTTGTCGCAGAGGCTCGGATGACATTTCCGCTCCCGAAGACTCTCTCCGCTTGGAGACGTTGAGAGTCATTAGCCACGTCAGGTCGAGTCTGTGCTGTTTGTTTTTGAATAAATATGATCAAATTGATAGCTGACCTCCCGCACTTTAACAAGCAACGGGAACTAGCCAGCAGTGTGTCCGCCAGTTAGCAAACTTTTTTGTTTGTTTGTTGCATTATCTATTTTTTTGTTGTTGTTTGTTTCTTTTATCCCCCATGTTTTGCCATTCGCTTCAGTGCTCGTCTTCGTTCTTCGTCACCTCCCCCCCCCCCCCCCCCCCCCTCCTGTTAGCATAGTCTCGCTATCTAGCGCTATGCGACAGCCTCATTATGCGCTGATATTGGCAATTAGCTGCGCAGCGGCTGGTCGTATTAATCACACAAGGCTGAGCGGTGACCTTTCCTTCCGTCCAAGTCGGTCACCACCACTGCAACACCCCCCCATCCTCCACCCCCCCCTCCCCGCCCAACACCACCACCCTGGGAGTTGCCAACTGACGCGGTTCACCTCGTGTCCGCTAATGTCAGCTGCACCCCAGCTACCGCTCTCTCCCTCCCCCCCCCCCTCCCCCCATCCTCCACTCGCCCCAGCTACCTCTCTCCCCCCCCCCCCCCCCCCCCCCCACTCGCCCCAGCTACCTCTCTCCCCCCCCCCCCCCCCCCCCCACTCGCCCCAGCTACCGCTCTCCCCCCCCCCCCCCCCCCCCCCACTCGCCCCAGCTACGGCCCTGGTTGACAGAAACATTGATCACTCTCAGAGCGTGCACTGTCATGGGGTTAGCTACATGGGGAATAGTCTGTGTGTGTGTGTGTGTGTGTGTGTGTGTGTGTGTGTGTGTTTGTGTATGGGAGTGTGTGTGGGAGAGTGTGTGGGAGTGTGTGTGTGTGTGTGTGTGTGTGTGTGTGTGTGTGTGTGTGTGTGTTTGTGTATGGGAGTGTGTGTGGGAGAGTGTGTGGGAGTGTGTGTGTGTGTGTGTGTGTGTGTGTGTGTGTGTGTGTGTGTGTGTGTGTGTGTGTGTGTGTGTGTGTGTGTGTGTGTGCAAGCTTGCAAACATGGGAGTTTCGATCAAGCTGATTGTGACTGGTGACTATAATTAGAATTCACATCTGGCCCCTAACGAGGAGATCGGGCCGTTCCATTGGCTGAGCCCTAAGTGTCAGTCAGCTCTTCTGCGTTTTGGCGGCGAGCCGCTCAAATTCCGCACAAAGTGAAAAATAGCGCGTCAAAAGACGTGTTCCAACCTCATCTAGAGTTGAGCATTGGTTTACTGTTTGGTTGTTTGATTCACGTGACCAGATGTCCGTTATTGAAAAGTTTCCAATGTTTATCAATTGTAATGATGTTCACGTATTATCACGATGATTTGAAATGGCTCTGGCTGAGACGATACAATTATTAAGGTCAACGCAGTGGACATGGAGAACTACATCATTAATATGGATGAAATATACTGCTTATTTCCGCAAGAGTAATTAAATGTCAGTCTTCGTATTGGCTTTCCAAAATATCCCCACTACCTTTTATGAGCTGTGAGTTAAACAAAGATTCACCCTTTTTCTTAAATCGAATTTGAGTTTGTGAACTGACTTTTGGCACGGCGAGATCTCAGGGAGGAAAAGATATTCTGAGCGTATTAAGTCACTGTTTAGTAAACTGTCCAGCGTGTCAGAAACAGATGCGTCGGTTCATCGGTGTGTAAACACACAGGAAGCACCGTGTTCTCCCAATGAGATGCCAACGTTTAGACAACAGAATGAACGACAGCTTTCGTAATTTGGCCAAATCAGTTCACGAATTGATGTGTGTGTGTGTGTGTGTGTGTGTGTGTGTGTGTGTGTGTGTGTGTGTGTGTGTGTGTGTGTGTGAATGTGTGAGTGTGTTTGTGTGTGTGTGTGTGTGTGTGTGTGTGTGTGTGGCTGTGTGTTTGTGTATGTGTGTGTGTGAGTGTGTGTGTATGTGTGTGTCTGTGTGTGTGTGGCTGTGTGTTTGTGTGTCTGTGTGTGTGTGTGTGTGTGTGTGTGTGTGTGTGTGTGTGTGTGTGTGTGTTTGTGTCTGTGTGTGTGTGTGTGTGTGTGTGTGTGTGTGTGTTTCTTTGTGTGTGTGTGTGTGTTTGTGTGTGTTTCTGTGTGTGTGTGTGTGTGTGTGTGTATCTTTGTCTGTATGTGTGTGTGTGTGTGTGTGTGGTGTGTCTTCGTCAGTGTGTGTGTGTGTGTGTGTGTGTGTGTGTGTGTGTGTCTTCGTCTGTGTGTATGTGTGTGTGTGTGTGTGTGTGTGTGTGTGTGTGTGTCTTCGTCAGTGTGTGTGTGTGTGTGTGTGTGTGTGTGTGTGTGTGTGTGTGTGTGTGTCTTCGTCAGTGTGTGTGAGTGTGTGTGTGCGTGTGTGTGTGTGTGTGTGTCTTCGTCTGTATGTATGTGTGTGTGTGTGTGTGTGTCACTGTAGAAAAGAGTTGTACCGAAGTGTAACTGAAGTTCTACCAAGCGCGTGAAGAAGACTCTGCTGTCCCTGCGCATTAAGTCCATCTTTAAAGAGCACATCAAAGCGCACCGCGGTGCCCATGCGTATGAATATATATGATAACTCGGCTCACATCTGATTATTCAAGGATAAAAGGGATTGCAGCGGCGAGGCGTGTGAATCACCGCGTGTGTATTTCTGGAGAGTGCTGTGTTTGTGGATTCTTCTTCTTCCCTCCACTGCACTGTGCGTCTCAATAAACACGTCGGTTATGAGCGATATCGGTTTTATTTTTAAAACAAACTACCGTCGACGGCGTCTTGTGTGCGTTAAGGGCGGTTACTGAAGGAAGTATCATATTCTGAGGGGCGAATTTTAAATAAACGGTTAGTTGTAGGAATGGTGATTAAGGTTGTGTGCTGACTTACTGTGTACTTATACTGAATACTAATGATGTAGTTATTTTTTTGTTGATGTTTGTTAATTATTATTTTGGCTAATTGGGTTGACCAACGTTAGCCTTGGCTTCCGACGTTAGCCGAGGTCGCGCACGAGATGGAAATCTCTATCAGCAGATGGTACGGTTAATAAGTCGAAAATGGATTTCGAAGTAATTAAATTAAAATATTCAAGAAACCCTATGCCTAGCCTCGCTTGTTAGGTAGCCGTCTACCATCAGCATCAACTATTTTATTTATCATTATTTGTTTTGAGGGATATAGCTCATCCGTTGCTACTTTTCCCGCTTGTTCTATTCCTATTCTTAGTTGGTATAATTTTCCTGAAATTCTTATTTCTTATTTTCTTATTATACTATTATTTAAATGTGTTCTTATCACTTTTCCAACTGCTTCACGTGTGACCGAGGCCCTCTGCCTAGCCTCAGAACTACGAAGGGTAGTCTACGTTTGAACTGTAAAGGACTAACTAGCTTCCCCTTAACAATATACATATATACAGTTGTATCGCCAGACGCTCTGAATAGCATCTCGAAAAAAAACAAATAACAATCAAACATCTCATTTGAACTTCTGTTGGGGAACAAAGTTGGTGCCAACGGGACTAGAAGGAGCATTGTTCAAGTGGCGCCATGCCTCGAAGAGATGGACTCTCTGGTTTAATACAACCAGTGTGTCCGGTTTAATTACCGTACACTTGTCTTTATCTGTCATTAAATATTCTTGAGGACCAGTGGCGGCTCAGAGAATCCCAGCATGTCATTGAGTGTGTGTGTGTGTGTGTGTGTGTGTGTGTGTGTGTGTGTGTGTGTGTGTGTGTGCGTGTCTGTCTGTCTGTCCATCTGTGTGTGTGTGTGTGTGTGTTTGTCCGTCTGCTTGCGTGTGTGTGTGTTTGTCCGTCTGCGTGTGTGTGTGTTTGTCCGTCTGTCTGTGTGTGTGTGTGTGTATGTGTGTGTGTGTGTGTCGTGCCTGTGGTTTGTATGTTTGTGTGTGTTTGAGAAGAACCGACTTCTCTGGCGACAAAAGCAGCGGCAAAGCAATACAGATCAGGTAATTAACCTTGATGTCAGTGTAATTACCGAGGCACTTTAGTCAAATGAATTAATTTCCCCCAAGAACCGAGCAACAAAATTACCTCCTGTCCCCCCGAAGAGAAGCGCCAATATGGCGCCTGATAATTAGGGGGGGAGAGGCGGAGGGAGGAGGAGGGGGGAGAGGGGGGAGAGGGGGGAGAGGGGGGGAGGGTTATGTGTTGGTGCCATATTCCTGTCTCTCTTTGTGTGTATACTGTGTAATCTGCCACTTGAGAACGCCGCCGGGGGGAGGAGGGGAGGAGGGGGGAGGAGGGGGGAGGACGGTTGAGGGGGAGGCCTCACCTGTTCCTTCTGTAACAGGCCCACCTGTCTGGCTTTCTCTCTCTCTCTCTCTCTCTCTCTCTCTCTCTCTCTCTCTCTCCCTCTCTCTCTCTCTCTCTCTCTCCCTCTCTCTCTATCTCTCTCTCTCTCTCTCTCTCTCTCTCTCTCTCTCTCTCTCTCTCTCTCTCTCTCTCTCTCTCTCTCTCTCTCTCTCTCTCTCTATTGATTCTCTCTTCTCTCTATTGATTCTCTCTCTTCTCTCTCTCTCCACTGTCTCCTTCCACCCACACCTCACACATCCCCTTCCCCTCTTTGTTCTATTCCTGTTTCTTGCTCTATTTGACCTCCTGACTGACTCTAAGCTCTCTCCCTCCTCCTTTCCTTTCCTCATACTCACATACACTCTTTCATGTTATTCTCTCTCTCTCTCTCTCTCTCTCTCTCTCTCTCTCTCTCTCTCTCTCTCTCTCTCTCTCTCTCTCTCTCTCTCTCTCTCTCTCTCTCTCTCTCTCTCTCTCTCTCTCTCTCTCTCTCTCTCTCTCTTATGTCCTCCATTTTGTTGATGTCCTTTGGTGTGTTGTGTGTTGGTGTGCTGTGTGTGTTAGTGTGTGCTAGTCGTTGTGTGTTAGTGTCTTTGTATCCTTGTGTATTGTTATAGTGTGTTTGTGCCTCTGAAATATGTGTGTGGTTGGTGGCAGAGAGAGAGAGAGAGAGAGAGAGAGAGAGAGAGAGAGAGAGAGAGAGAGAGAGAGAGAGAGAGAGAGAGAGAGAGAGAGAGAGAGAGAGGAGAGAGAGAGAGAGAGAGAGAGAGAGAGAGAGAGAGAGCAATGAACCATCAAAACATGAATAAACATTAGATTGATTTTTAATTATTGTGTTATTCGTATAGTTTGGTTTTGTTATGCTTTGCTGATATGAACGTGTTTTTTCAGAGATAGAGGAAAGAGGAGAGATGGAGAGAGAGAGAGAGAGAGAGAGAGAGAGAGAGAGAGAGAGAGAGAGAGAGAGAGAGAGAGAGAGAGAGAGAGAGAGAGAGAGAGAGAGAGAGAGAGAGAGAGAGAGAGAGAGAGAGAGAGAGAGAGAGAGTCACATAGACATTAGAGAGAGGAGATGGAGAGATGAAAAGGTGGACAGAAAGTGGGAGGCTCTGTCAAAGAGAGAGAGAGATGTGAGCTACAGAGAGAAAAGGTCCATCATAGATGTGGTCTCTCTGTCTCGCTGCTCCTCTTGAAGACGCTTCCAGAAGGAGTTGAGTTATCAATCGACGCTATTCCTGGGAATCCAGTTTCTGAAAAACAGCAAAAACTATTTTAGAAAAATAAAATAACAAACTTCGAGACACATCTAGTCATGCTGTCAACATATTACACACATAATTCTACTTCTTCTTTTTCTTCTTATATTAAAACACAAAACATTACAAACATTCGGAGGTGAAAATAGAGAAATTACTCGGTTTCTTCGGGTGACAAATAACAGGTCTGTTGCCACGGAAACACGGTTTTAGTTTTGCTCGATTAAAGAACTTTAGAAACAAAACAAAAAACTCTTTATCTGTTTCCTAAAGATGTGGTTAATTACAGCTAGGCTGGTGGCGCCTCCTATGGAGGACACAGGTCATTGCGGGGGGGCGCGGCGTCCGCAGACTTTCATTACCGGTAATAGGTCAGATGTAAAACACCATTAGCCCCATCTCGCGCTGTCTAATTGGTGGCCTGGCAGTGCCACCCTCCCGGCCAGGCAATATCCAAAGTTAGAGAGGATTAGAATATATAGCGACCGCTCGTAATACGGCAATAAGGCAAAGTCAGGTTTACTTTACCACTGAAGTCCACTGATTTACATTCAATTCAAGAATAAAGAATTGTATTTGCCATTTGCAACCAGTCCAATGGAACGCTAACTCCCCCATTCCCTCCTGCAGTATGACATTCTAGAACAATACTATGAATAAAAATGTTATACATTTTATAAAATGTTATAAAAATGTTAAATGAACATAAAAAGAACAATAAAGTGATTGATGGCTGATATGTACATGTGTTATATTGTGCAAAAAGCAAGCATTTTAAAAGCATTTTAAAGTGCCAGTAGTGCAGCAGCATCATGAATACAGTGCAGCACAGTGCAGTCTGTAAAAAGAGTAACGAATATGAGTCCAAAAAGTCCAGCAAAAGTCCAACAGTGTAATGTTAATGACATGTTATGATAGAGTAATGTTAATGACATGTTATGATAGTGTAATGTTAATGACATGTTATGATAGTGTAATGTTAATGACATGTTATGATAGTGTAATGTTAATGACATGTTATGATAGTGTAATGTTAATGACATGTTATGATAGTGTAATGTTAATGACATGTTATGGTAGTGTAATGTTAATGACATGTTATGGTAGTGTAATGTTAATGACATGTTATGGTAGTGTAATGTTAATGACATGTTATGATAGTGTAATGTTAATGACATGTTATGATAGTGTAATGTTAATGACATGTTATGATAGTGTAATGTTAATGACATGTTATGATAGTGTAATGTTAATGACATGTTATGATAGAGTAATGTTAATGACATGTTATGATAGTGTAACGTAAATGACATGTTATGACAGTGGTAGCGCTCCTAGCAGATCAGTAGGCCGCTGCCTGTGGAAAAAAACAATGCAAGACAAGAGAGGCAGCACACCTGACTGAGGTATTGCCATTTAACGTAAGTTATGCGTATTCCACCAATCGGCCAATCGGCTGGTCAATGGAAAACCACGTAACCTTGGAGTCACATTGTGCCCGTGTATATATTTAGAATTTGCCTTCTTGAGTTGCGGATGATTTAAGCCGTAGCACACGGTAGGGTGTGCTTCACCGTCGTTTAATCGGCACGACGGTGATGCCGTTAGGATACCGACAAGCACCACTAAAAGTGCCAATGATGACGGTAAAAAGATGCCCTCGGGTGTAATATTGTAATTATACGGCGTAGGATATCTAATCAAAATGGAGTCGTATTGAGGGGGCCATTAGCAGCGCAAAAATAAAGCTCTTTTTACGGGGGTTACAGACAACCGTGTGTATTTAAAAGTATGTCGTTTGTTTTTGTTTTTTTACGGGAAGAACGTGGTAGGCAGGTCGTCAGGGGGACGGACCTGGAGTTCTTGGAGGAGAAATAGATATTAGAGGTGGAGGGTCAGAGAAATACTCAGAGAGACGGGGAGGAGAGAGGAGTTTGATCACGGGTGGAGTGACGGGCGTGCCTAACCCTAACCCTTATGACAGGAGCCCTAACCCTAACCCTTATGACAGGAGCCCTAACCCTAACCCTTATGACAGGAGCCCTAACCCTAACCCTTATGACAGGAGCCCTAACCCTAACCCTTATGACAGGGGCCCTAACCTGTTTAGGTACGCTTCCTGTTTGATGATGATGATGTGGATGATGGCAGTTATCCAGGACCATAAGATCTGAGAGACCTTGTTTTTGTTTTTCCTCTTTAAAAAAGTATTTCTGCCGAGATATGAATCATTAGACTCGATGGAGATAAGCATATCATAATTAGACATTTAATAAACAGTTCACAGTAGCTGACGTGAAACAACCTCATCGTCTCCAATTAAGAATTTCATTGAATCTGGTTCACAATCGTCCACGGCGCTCTTCCCTCCAGGCGGTTGGTTATCGGCTGGTCTTTTTTTTTTTAAATCCCTCGTTTTAATCGGCTTGGATATTCAATAACAACAACAACCATGTATGCATGAACGAGCTCGGCTAGGCAAGGATTGAACTCACCCTCGCACCCTGTTCTCGTCAATCCGAAGGCGTAGGGTTGAAATGTCAATCACTTCAGTCATGAAATGCAAACCTGAAAGTCTCTCTTATCTAAAAATGTGTTGATAAGAGAAATAAATACATATATAAGTCGCTTCGGTGTATAAGTCGCATTTACCAGCCAGAAGACGTAACCATAACCACACTAGCCCTTATGACAGGGGCCCTAACCCTTGACAGGGGCCCTAACCCTAAACCTTGACAGGGGCCCTAACCCTAACCCTTGACAGGGGCCCTAACCCTAACCCTTAACAGGGGCCCTACCCTAACCCTTAACAGGGCCCTAACCTACCCCTAACAGGGGCCCTAACCCTAACCCTTAACAGGGGCCCTAACCCTAACCCTTGACCGGGGCCCTAACCCTACCCCTTGACAGGGGCCCTAACCCTAACCCTATACGGCAGGGCCACCCTGTTTGGGAACCACTGGAATAGAGGATCTGCTGCGGGTGAAGCGTGCTGGGGTAGTCTAGGTTGGAGACAGCTGCACAGTGGTTTGGGCTGGGGGATGAAGGGGGGGGGGGGGGGTGTTTAGGTACACTTCCTGCTTGATGATGATGATGATGATGATGATGATGAAGATGATAATGGCGCAGTTATCCAGGACCATAAGAGCCGAGAGACCTTGTTTTAGTTTTTCCTCTGTAAAAAAAAACATTTCTGCCAAGATATGAATCATTAGACTCGATGGAGATAAGCATATCATAATTAGACATTTAATAAACAGTTCACAGTAGCTGACGTGAAACAACCTCATCGTCTCCAATTAAAAATTTCATTGAATCTGGTTCACAATCGTCCACGGCGCTCTGCCCTCCAGCCAGCAGCTAACCCCGCCGTTGGTTATCGGCTGGTCTATATTTTTAAATCCCTTGTTTTAATTAGGCTTGGATATTCAATCATAATAACAACAACAACAACCTTGAACGAGCTCTTGCTGCCGCTGAAGGATTGAACTCGGCCTCGCTAACCTGTTCTCGTTGAAATGTCAATAATTGAGTCATATAGCGCAAGAAAACCTGAAGTCGGTTTATTATATCGATTATATCTATCCGTGTCTTAACTATCTTTGCTGAAGGCCTCATCATCAATCGGTGAAATAATGAAGACGGAAATACAAGAACCGTGTTCATTGTTATCCCGTCTCTCGACAGTCAAAGGATGATCATTTACTATTTCTTGTATTTATACTTATTTGCTTGTTTTCCCCCTCCTGCCTAACGGTTAAGCTGGTGCAATGCGGAACACATTGGCTACATGAGCTGGCTGCAATGATGTACACCGCAAAATGTCCAATTTCTCTGCCAATTAAGCAATCCAAATGGCTCTTACAATGTCCGACCATGTTCCGTCTTTTAGATTGTAATTTGCTCAATTTGGACTGATTTCTTGGGCTTTTTTTCTCCCCAGAGGAAGAACATTTTTTGTAAGGAACATCCCTATCCAAAATAGGTTCCTATGTATGAAATATATTGACAAAGACGAAATCTAAACACATTTTCTCTATCGTTTTAGTTTATTTGAGTTATTTTTGTAAATACGCAATCCACTTTCAGTTAATTATCGTTCTTTTTGTAAAGCCTCTTTTTTAGTTTCATTGCAGTTCACCTAAATGTTGTTATTTATCGTTGTTTTTGGTTAACAATAATAACCCTGGTAGTAGTGGAAGAAGAATTCGACTGAATTTCTCTCAGTGAAAATTGGAGAGTCAGCGATTGCTTAAGAGTCACCTGTTCTATGAGCTGCTCTGACGATGCATCGGTTTTCCCAAAGAAAGCCAAGCGAGACGGCTGAGGAACGGCATGGCGGACCTACCACTGGAGCGGCCTTCGACGATTAGGTGAACTGTGAACTTTTGAGTGTATGAGAATGCCTCTGCCTCTTCGTATTCTCGTCTCCCTAAAGGAGGGCCGGAGATGACCCTAGAAATGAAGTTCCCATAGTGCTAGGAATGATCAGAAGGGTTGGCTATCGCCTGGCGA
>CM051022.1:15557474-15564974 GCA_027704905.1 Muraenolepis orangiensis | reverse complement strand
GGGGGAGGGGGGGGTGGGGGTGAGGGTGAGGCGGGGTGGGGGTGGGGGTGAGGCGGGGTGGGACGGGGTGAGGCGGGGGGGTGGGGGTGAGGCGGGGTGGGGGTGAGGGTGAGGCGGGGTGGGGGCGGGGGTGAGGCGCGGGGTTGGGCGGGGCGTGGAAGGCGGGGGGGGGGATGGTGGTTGTCAGGGCCGTGTCACAATATGAAGTGTGAGGGGCCAAACCAGGTGAAGACACACGCTTCCTACATGATTATTATTATGATTATTATTGTAATCAAAATATGTATATTAACGTCCAATGTTCTCTGTAAAAACTCAGCTGTGCGTGTGTGTGTGTGTGTGTGTGTGTGTGTGGGGCACTAAAAAGTGAATATTAGTGTGGAGATTGGCGATATTTCATTGCCGTGGAAGGATTGCAAAAACCGAACATTCAAACTGTCAAACTCTGCGGCACGACTGGGACTTTAAAACGCTTTTTTTCTTTTGCACAATTCAACTCATGTACGTATATATATCATCCATCACTCACTTTACTGTTCTTTATATTATGTACAGTATTGTTATAGTATAGTGTTGTATAGTGTAAGTATAGTACATGGTATAGTTTAGAATGTTAAATTATAGGTAATTCATACTGCAGGAGGTAAGCATTCCATTGTACTTGTTGCACATGGAGAATAAAAACATCTTGAATCTTGAATACAGAAATGGTGGGCAGCAGATATATATATTAATATATCAACAAATATTTGATAATATCTAAATGGTCATTATTCACCCAGCGGAGATGGCCGTTGGGAATGAAGCCCATAAAGAGAGTGTGTGTGTGTGTGCATGCCTGCGTGTGTGTGTGTGTGTGTGTGTGTGTGTGTGTGCGTGTGTGTGTGTGTGTTTGTGCGTGCATGCCTGTGTGTGTGTGCGTGTGCGTGGTTATGCGTGTGCGTGGTTATGCGTGGTGGTGTGTGTGTGTGTGTGTGTGTGTGTGTGTGTTGTGCGTGCATGCCTGTGTGTGTGTGCGTGTGCGTGGTTATGCGTGTGTGTGTGTGTGTGTGTGTGTGTATGTGAGGGGGGGCGGGGGGGGGGATGGTTGCATCTTCTTGACAGCATTCCCATGTATCATTGCAAACAAAGTGTGCACACGCTCTCTCTCTCTCTCTCTCTCTCTCTCTCTCTCTCTCTCTCTCTCTCTCTCTCTCTCTCTCTCTCTCTCTCTCTCTCTCTCTCTCTCTCTTCATTCATCTGGCCCTGAACACAAAAGTCCACCCAAAAACCAGAACCTATACAAAAGCTCTACAAGCCCTGCGTGTGTGCATGCGCATGCGTGTGTGTGCATGTGTGTGTGTGTGTGTGCGTGCATGTGCATGCATGTGTGTGTGTGTGTGTGCGTGTATGCATGTGCATGCTTGTGTGTGTGCGTGCGTGTGATGTGTGATGCATTTGTGTGCGTGTGTGCATGTGTGTGATGTGTGTGCATGCGTGTGTGTGTGTGTGTGTGTGTGTGTGTATGGGGGGGGGGGGGCCCACTGCATCCAGAGGCCCTAAGTGGCCCCCGAAGAAAACCTCCATCTGCAGCCAGGATGGGGGGGGGGAGAGGGGGGGGGGGGTTAATAAATGGAGAGCTGACACGGGCTCTGTGTCTCCTCTGAACAGAACAGCGTGCCGCCAATCCCAAATACAACACCGTTACCCCCACCCCCAAGCCCCACCCCCTACCCCCACCCTAACACCACCCTACCCCCACCCTAACCCACACACCACCGCCACGCCCGCCACGACAGAACCCCACGGCGAACAGTAGATGTCTCTTAATAGAAAAAAAAAAAAGAAAGAAAGAAAGAAAGAAAAGAAAAGGAAAAGAAAAGAAAAGAAAAGCCAAAAATCCCCTACACAATTTCCACAATGTCCGCCTTTTCCTTTTGGCCTTAAAAAAAAAAGTCCTCTGGAAGAGTCAGATGTCAGTGGCCCACGTCCTTTATCCCCGTCTCTCCCCCCTCCTCCCCCCTCCTCCACCCACCTCCCCACCCACACACACACACACACACACCACACACACACACACACACACACACACACACACACACACACACACAGCCCCCGCCCCTTTTTTTCTCAACAGTAAATTAGCGCGGCTGGAGGGTTGAGGGTGGAGGAGGGTGGGGGTGAGGAAGGGGAAGTGGGGGGGGGGGGGGGGGGGGGGCGGGGGGGTGGTAGTGCAAAGCCGTGAGGTATGTCCCGTTGTGGCCCCCCCCCCCCCCCCCCCCCCTCTGGCCGGCGGCGTGGGCCATCCAGCCGCGGATTTTATGAACGCCGGGCTACACCACCTTCGCCACCACCGCCGGCCTTTTCAGCGGCTGCCGAAAGGAGAGGTGGGGTGGTGGGGGTGGGGTTTGAGGAGGAGGAGGAGGAGGGTGGGGTAAGAAGGAGGAGGAGGAGGAGACAAGTGCCCCGCGACAACACCTCCCACCCTCCATTCGTGTTATGGGAGGCCCTGTTGCCTTTGAACTACCAAGAGAACATCTATCTAAAAAGGTACCAGTGGGACCTCCTTTCTGCTCCTCCTTTCTGCTCCCCTTTCTGCTCCCCCTTTCTACTCCTCCTTTCTGCTCCCCCTTCTTTCTGCTCCTCCTTTCTGCTCCCCCTTCTTTCTGCTCCCCCTTTCTGCTCCTCCTTTCTGCTCCCCCTTTCTGCTCCCCCTTTCTGCTCCTCCTTTCTGCTCCCCCTTTCTGCTCCTCCTTTCTGCTCCCCCTTTCTGCTCCTCCTTTCTGCTCCCCCTTCTTTCTGCTCCCCCTTTCTGCTCCTCCTTTCTGCTCCCCCTTTCTGCTCCCCTTTCTGCTCCTCCTTTCTGCTCCCCCTTTCTGCTCCTCCTTTCTGCTCCCCCTTCTTTCTGCTCCTCCTTTCTGCTCCTCCTTTCTGCTCCCCCTTTCTGCTCCCCCTTTCTGCTCCTCCTTTCTACTCCTCCTTTCTGCTCCCCCTTTCTACTCCTCCTTTCTGCTCCTCCTTTCTGCTCCCCCTTTCTGCTCCCCCTTTCTGCTCCTCCTTTCTGCTCCCCCTTTCTGCTCCTTCTTTCTACTCCTCCTTTCTGCTCCTCCTTTCTGCTCCTCCTTTCTGCTCCTCCTTTCTGCTCCTCCTTTCTACTCCTCCTTTCTGCTCCTCCTTTCTGCTCCTCCTTTCTGCTCCTCTCCTCCTCCTTTCTGCTCCTCCTTTCTGCTCCTCCTTTCTGCTCCCCCTTCTTTCTGCTCCTCCTTTCTGCTCCTCCTTTCTGCTCCCCCTTCTTTCTGCTCCTCCTTTCTGCTCCTCCTTTCTACTCCTCCTTTCTGCTCCTCCTTTCTGCTCCTCCTTTCTGCTCCCCCTTCTTTCTGCTCCTTCACCGATTTAAGAAGAGCAGAAGAGAATCTTTTCTGGTTTAGTTATAAACCATGTTTTCGCCCCTGTCTGTCTGTCTGTCTGTCTGTCTGTCGTCTGTCTGTCTGTCTGTCTGTTTTGTTTGTCTGTCTGTTTGTCTGTCTGTCTTTTTGTCTTTTGTTTTTCTGTCAGTTTGTCTGTTTGTTTGTCTTTTTGTCTGTTTGTCTGTCTGTTGGTCTGTTTGTCAAGTCAAGTCAAGTTTATTGTCACTTCACAGTTTACACAAGTATAAAGCAGTGGGTGAAAAGCTTATGTGCAATACCCGACGACAGATAAAGAAGTAAAAAAATAAAATAAAAAATGCAATTTATAAAATGCAATATATCGGCACAGAAAAAGAGCAATATGCATATATAAATCAATGTAATAAAATATACATTGATACTACCTCGGAGTCTATTTGTACGGCACTTGATACTGCGGTATCGCCTGCCTGACGGTAAAAGTGAATACAGTTCGTGGCTGGGGTGGGCAATGTCTTTATGATGCGTTTGGCCTTGGCCACGCAACGCTGGTTGTATATATCCAGGAGGGAGGGGAGCTCACCTCCAACGATATACTGGGCCTTCCTCACCACCCTTTGAAGCGCTCTGCGCTCGAGTGCGGTGCAGTTATACTGCGTGGCAGGTAACACGGAGCAAATAAAGTCCTTGACCAACCTCTCGAAGCATTTGCTGACAATCGAGGTGAGGGCTACAGGTCTATAGTCATTCAGGCATGTTACTTTGGGTTGTTTAGGGACAGGCACGATGGTGGACAACTTGAAGACCGCGGGAACAACAGCCTGGGACAGGGAGAGGTTGAAGATGTCTGCAAAGACTCCTGCCAACTGGTCTGCGCATGCTCTGAGGACGCGGAATGTCGTCGGGGCCTGCCGCCTTACGGATGTTCAGCCGCTTGAAGGTGCTGCGCACATCCGCCTCCGAGATGCTGGCTTCGGCGGGCTGCCGTTCACGTCGAACCGAGCAAAAAAAGTATTTAGCTCTCCTGGGAGGGAGGTAGAGGAGTTCTCTACACAACTGGTTCTCGCTCTGAAGTTCGTTATCGTCTGTAGCCCCTGCCACATACCCCTCGCGTCGTGGCTCTTGAATTTCTCCTCCACTCTGTCCTTATACTACCACGCTTGGCAGTGACGATGGTCTTACGGAGGTCGTAACGGGCTCTCGTATATTCCTCCATATTCCCGGAGCGCGTTACGCGTGTGTAGGGCAGCACGAACATCGCCGTTTATCGACGGTTTCTGGTTGGGGTATATCCAAACCGACTTGGTTGGAACAACGTCATCTATGCACTTCTTCATGTTATTGTCCGAGGCAACATGGAACATGTGCCAGTCAGCGCGATCAAACAATCCTGCAGCGTCCGATTGGTCCGACCAGCATTGGACCTCCCTCACAGCGATCGGTTGCTGCTTCATTCTCTGCCAATAGGCGGGGAGTAGCTGGATAGAGCGGTGGTCTGATTTGCCGAACGGTGGGCGGAGGAGGGCCTTGTAGCCATCACTGAAGGGGGTGTAGCAGTGGTCGAGGAGCCGCTCGCCCCGTGTGTTGCTCGTTATGTGTTGGTAGAACTTCGGAAGAACCTTCTTCAGGTTCGCCTTGTTGAAGTCCCCCACCACGATGAGAGCAGCCTCGGGGTGTGCCAACTCCTGGTCGCTGATAGCCCGTACAGTTCCTTCAGCGCTGTGTCCGTGTTGGCTTGTGGGGGAATGTAAACAGCGGTCACGGTTACCGCTGTAAACTCCTGAGGTAGCCAGTATGGACGGCACATAAGCATCAGGTACTCCAGGTCCGGGGAACAGAAAGACTTGAGGGGATGTACATGACTTTGGTTGCACCAAGATCTGTTTATCATGAGACATACCCCCCCTCCGTGATCTTTACCGGAGAGAGCCTTGGTTCTGTCCGCCCGGTGGATGGAAAATCCCGTCGGCTCGATAGCTGCGTCGGTAACCCCCTCCGACATCCATGTCTCCGTAAGGCAGATGATACAATTGTCCTTAGTTTCCCGGTGGAATTGAATACGAGCCTGTAGCTCGCTTAACTTATTGTCCAGAGACTGTACATTAGCCAGTAGAATGGTGGGTAGTGGGGGGCGATCAGATCAACATCTCAGCCTGACTAGCACGCCGGCTCGCTTCCCTCGCTTCTTCCTGCGACGCATGCGTGTAATCGTGCCCAAGATGGTCGGAGATAATCCAGCTGTAATAATAATAATAATAATAAATTATATTTATAATGCACTTTTCATTTGCATGGGCAAAACTCAAAGTGCTACAGAGTAAAAATGGTTGAAATAAAACAGAATAAAAGCAGCGACGTTTACGCCGGCATGGCAACCAGTGGGTTTTTTTAAAAATCTAGTGAAAAGCTATTCTAAAAAGGTGTGTTTTTAGGCCTTTTTTTAAAACATCCACAGTCTGTGGTGTCCTCAGCTGGTTTGGGAGGGCGTTCCACAGTCTCGGAGCAGCGGAGCAGAAGGCTCGGTCTCCCATGGTTTTCAGTTTGGTCCTGGGGGGAAGGAGGAGGTTTGCCTTTTCAGAGCGTAGGCTGCTCGTGGAGTTTTGTGGGGTGAGAAGTTCTTTGATATATGAGGGAGCATTTCCATGAATGCACTGATAGGTGAAGAGGGTGATTTTGTAGTCAATCCTGAGTGAGACCGGGAGCCAGTGCAATGATTTGAGTATGGGCGTGATGTGCTCATACTTCCGCACTCTCATCAGGATCCTAGCAGCGCTGTTCTGGATGTACTGCAGCTTCTGGATGTTCTTGGCAGGAATCCCAATGAGATGTGCGTTACAGTAATCTAGCCTGGAGGAGACAAAGGCGTGGACAAGCTTTTCAGCATCTGATAGACTGAGTGTGGGACGGAGTTTAGCAATATTTCTGAGGTGGTAGAAGGAGGTCTGTGACTTCGGGCGGGACGTCCGAGTCGAAAGAATGAAAAAACTCTGGTAGGCGGCGAGCGACTGTCGATCTGATCTCCAGAAGTGTGCAAAAGTTATAAATGAACATGCTGCTAACTTCCTGAACAAAGATAGTTGTGTGGGAGGAAAGGTAGGGGGGAGTATTCCGACCGTGGAGATCCTTGATTTGACTGAGTGTGTGTGCGCGTGTGTGTGTGTGTGTGTGTGTGTGTGTGTGTGTGTGTGTGTGTGTTTGCACACACGCGTGTTTGTGCAAATTACTGTCAGTGCACAAGTGCACAGCAAAATTATATCACTTGGAGCCAATCAGAGAGCTAGGTGTATTGTCCTATTATCAATTATGGATCAGTTGATAATTGATTGATTGACCATCGCGCTTCCCCCCTGGGATTTCGACTGTAATCTTCATGTTTACTCTGTCTGGGTCTGGGGAGGTTCCCGTGGTAACCCAGACACACGGTTCTGGTTCGGACAAAAAGGACAGGGGGGGTCTTACCCCCAGAGAGGACAGGGGGGTTCTTACCCCAGAGAGGACAGGGGGGTCTTACCCCCAGAGAGGACAGGGGGGTCTTACCCCCAGAGAGGACAGGGGGGTTCTTACCCCCAGAGAGGACATATTTTCAAAGTATTGCAGGTTTAGGTGGTTTAACAGGTTTAATGGAACATGTTTGGTGAGGTGGAGGTATGCGCGCCACTTACATTTATTGTTATTGCATTTTTAACTTTACTTGGCATCTCTATGTTTTCTCTGAGTGCCCTCTAGTTATTATTATAATAATTATATATTTTTTATATCAATATTAATATTAATATTAATATTATGCATATTATTATGCACGCACACACACGCGTGTTTGTTCAAATTACTGTCAGTGCACAAGTGCACAGCAAAATGTATTATTTACTTTTTTTTTTCTTAAATTTATTGTTAATGCCTTTTCAAACTTTACTTGGCATCTCTATCCTCTCTCTTTATCTGCCTCTGTCTAACGCCCACATTCCCCCCACCTGGGGATCAATAAAGTGATTAAGTCATGTGATTAAGACCGCCAAGAGCCGACAGCGGGCGACCTGACTCCGAGTAAGGTGTTCAGACAGACAGGCGTGGCGTCTCACCTCTGAACGGGGAGATGGGCGGCAGGACCGGCCAGCGCTGGGGGTGGCCGGTGTAG
>CM051022.1:15547474-15549974 GCA_027704905.1 Muraenolepis orangiensis | reverse complement strand
TTTGCCTCCAGGAGAGAGAGAGAGAATAGGGGGGGGGGGCCCAGGGAGGCCACGAGTGTCACCCAGACCCAAGCCTCCCTCTCTCCCCCCTCTCTCCCCCCAGTGTTCAGCGGCGCAGGTCCGGACAAGTGCTTTATTTGAAACCTCTGGGTCATCAAGCAACAACAGCTTCTACCCTTTTTGACAAAAGGGCTTCCATCTAATGCATACATACGTACCACACCCCCCTCCTCTCCTCACCCCCCCCCACACACACACACACACACACGTACACACACGTACACACACACACATGCGTACGTACGCACATGCATAACGTCCTTTGTTTATGCCTCGGCAAACACCGGCGACGCAATTAGAGAGAACCTTGTCTTTCTGGTACGACCCGTCTGGTTGAAGCAGCCTCACCTGGCCTGAGTTAAGACTGAGGTTACTCTGTGGGCTGGTGAGGCTGCACACCTGTGGGTCCTTGTTCATCGAGGCCTAATAAACCTTATTCCTCATCACCCTGTGTCCTTGCCTCAAGTAAGCATTTTAATGGCTGGTGGCAACGACACTGATGCACTTGGTGCCCGAACAGGGACCTCGCAGACCAAGACCAGGACACAGGGGGATGAGGAATCCAATTTATTAGCAGAGGAAAAAAAACAAAACAGGTCAAAATAGTAAAGTTTAAATAAAAATAGGCTTTCTTTCCTCACAAAGGGCTTTTCCCCCCAAGCACCGTTCATCTAACAGAAATGAGACTTTCCTTCTCTTCTGAGGCTTTTCTCCACGTGTCTCCAGCTCCTTCCAGCCATGTGCTCCTGGTTCTCTCTCTGCTCCTGAGAGTCTGGGCTCTGGTCTGTTTCCCCAGTGTGGCTTCAACTAGGTGGCTAAAGCACCTACACCTGTCAGAGTTATGGGGCATGCTGGGAGATGTAGTTTGGGGACCGGCAGCCATTTTGGGATGTTGCAGCTGGTCTACCAGGGGAATATAGCACCCCTCTATAACCTGTCCCCTCGTGATGCCACAAGCGCTTCTCCTCTAGTGTGTGTGGTGGAGGCTGCTTTAACCTGTGGGTTAACCTTGATTAACAAGGACCCACAGGTGTGCAACCTCACCAGCCATTGAGTAATCAGTCTTAACTCAGTCAGGCCAGGTGAGGCTGCTTCAACCAGCCACCAACCACACACACACACACACACACACTCCACAGTCACCCTGTCTCGCGATGAACCCAACGGATCAGTCTTAGTGTGACACTACGTTATAGTGAACATCATACATACTGCAGGAGGGAATGGGGAATAGGCGTTCCACTGGACGTGTTGCAAATGGCAAATAAAAACCTCTTGAATCTAGAGTAGGTGCAAAGTGACTGCTGTGCTGTACACGGACACATTAGAATAATAATTATTATTATTATTATGAGTTTCTTCCCCTCTTGTAAAGAAGAAGAGAGGGTTGTCCATCCGCAATCTCTACAAAAAACGTGTACTTGACCCATGTCTTACACATGAAAAGATTTCATATCTTTATATTTCAAGCAGTGCTTGACCTTGGAAATTGTATTTCCATCACAGGTTACGCCCTCACTCTTAAGTTCAGTCATCACTGTCTATATGGTCATATGAGGCCATTGCTAAAAACCTTCATGCTTAGGATTTACATTCAAAAAGTTTTGAAAAGGACTTTAAGTTGTCAAATTCAAATGTTCTATATTTGCATTTGATTGAAAGAGCTGTATATTGTCCAAGCTGCTTGGTAGTCATTTAATGAAAACCAAAAATAGTTAATAGTTACATAAATATAATAGTACAATTAGATTAGTTAGATAAATAATAAATAGTTACAGCCAGGCAACCCAAATAAGAACTGTGGGATCTCACCTCAACATTTATTCAAATAATTTGAAAAAATATATAATTTTACGAAAAAAACTATAATAATTAAGCAACTAACTACGATAGCGACTATTTAACTTGACTACAGAAGATAGTCAAGTCAGATAGTTAACACCGTTTCATTTCAACAATGCTTTTAATAACATATTGCTTTAAAAAATAAATTATAATAATTATAAAGACTTGAACCTGAGCCCTTTTAAAGTTGACCAGTGAGCCACAGACAGTATAGAAGCCAGGAGGGACACTGAGTTCTGGTGCTGCTGGTGGGTGGTGCTGCTAGTGGGTGCTGCTGGTGGGTGGTGCTGCTAGTGGGTGGTGCTTGGGTGGGTGGTGCTGCTGGTCGGTGGGCGGTGCTTGGGTGGGTGGTGCTGCTGGTCGGTGGGCGGTGCTTGGGTGGGTGGTGCTGCTGGTCGGTGGGTGGTGCTTGGGTGGGTGGTGCTTGGGTGGGCGGTGCTTGGGTGGGTTGTGCTTGGGTGGGTGGTGCTTGGGTGGGTTGTGCTGCTTGGGTGGGCGGTGCTTGGGTGGGTTGTGCTGCTTGGGTGGGCGGTGCTTGGGTGGGCGGTGCTTGGGTCGGTGGTGCTTGGGTGGCTGGTGCTGCTAGTGGGTGGTG
>CM051022.1:15524974-15527474 GCA_027704905.1 Muraenolepis orangiensis | reverse complement strand
ACACACACACAGACGCACACACACACGTCGACAGACATTGTGTTTTCCAGGTGTGGCGAGCGAAGCACAGGGTTTATAAAAGACTCTATTGATGTCTATTGTGTGCACTATTTCTTTAGCTGTGTGCAAGAGGCCCGCAGGCCTGTGTGTGTGTGTGTGTGTGTGTGTGTGTGTGTGTGTGTGTGTGTGTGTGTGTGTGTGTGTGTGTGTGTGTGTGCGTGTTGTATATGAACATAGTCTTTTTCCTAACGCCACCGCACACTTAGTCGTAGCTTCTCCGTTAACCTTGGTTAGCTTGGTTAAGCTTGGTTATATAATCACCAAAAATTGTATTCACTTACATACATTCACGTACGTTAATGAAACAAATTCATATTTTATAATGTGTTGTGTATGTGTTTACATACATGTGTTGTGAAAAGTTTAAATTTTAAATTTAAATAAAAGTGCATTGTTAGTATTATAAATGAACACACACATTGGCCCGCACACACACACACACACACACACACACACACACACACACACACACACACACACACACACACACACACACACACACACACACACACACACACACACACACACACACACACACACACACACACACACAACACACACACACACACACACACACTGTTCATTTCGCCTCCCCCCTCCCCTCCCTAAGCCCTCCCCACCACAACCCCAAATTAGAGGAGAGGAGGAGAGAAAAGAAAAGCAGAAGCAGGCGTCTAGCGAGAGGTTTCACTGCTGCTCACACACCACATTGTTCAGGAGTTTGGCTGAAAGGGGGGAGGGAGAGAGAGAGAGAGAGAGAGAGAGAGAGAGAGAGAGAGAGAGAGAGAGAGAGAGAGAGAGAGAGAGAGAGAGAGAGAGAGGAGAGAGAGAGAGAGAGAGAGAGAGAGAGAGGAGAGAGAGAGAGAGAGGGGAGGGAGGAGAGGGAAAGGGGAGGAGGGAGGGAGAGAGAGGGAGAGATGGAAAGGGGAGGGAGGGAGAGAGAGGGAAGGGGAGGGAGGGGTGTTAAGGTAAATTAGAAAAGTGAATGTGTTTAAAATAAATACAACCGATCATATTAACAAGTTAAAGAAGTTCACTTTGTACACATTTACATATTTACAAATGACACATCCCTGCTGTGTTTCTCTGAGGGGACTTTTATTTTGTTCATCTTCGCCACAGAACACTCACATCCTGTTTGGAGTGATCTTTTGGAGTTTGTAAACACCTGGTTTGTATATTTGCAATTTTTTTTGGAAGGACAGCAAAAGTAAAGTGATTGAGACTCTCCAACTAGTGCATTCAGTCATAAATGTCTTTGGAGGGTTGATCTCCCGGTGAGTGACTGTGGCAGGACAACACACCTGTAGAGACAGACAGGCAGGACAACACACCCGCAGAGACAGACAGGCAGGACAACACACCTGCAGAGACAGACAGACAGGCAGCACAACACACCTGCAGAGACAGACAGACAGGCAGGACAACACACCTGCAGAGACAGACAGACAGGACAACACACCTGCAGAGACATACAGACAGACAGGCAGGACAACACACCTGCAGAGACAGACAGACAGGACAACACACCTGCAGAGACAGACAGACAGGCAGCACAACACACCTGCAGAGACAGACAGACAGGCAGGACAACACACCTGCAGAGACAGACAGCAGGACAACACACCTGCAGAGACAGACAGACAGGACAACACACCTGCAGAGACAGACAGACAGGACAACACACCTGCAGAGACAGACAGACAGGCAGGACAACACACCTGCAGAGAAAGACAGGCAGGACAACACACCTGCAGAGACAGACAGACAGGCAGGACAAACACCTGCAGAGAAAGACAGCAGTAGGACAACACACCTGCAGAGACAGGCAGCACAACACACCTGTAGAGACAGACAGACAGGCAGGACAACACACCTGCAGAGACAGACAGACAGGACAACACACCTGCAGAGACAGACAGACAGCAGGACAGAGACAGACAACACACCTGCAGAGACAGACAGGCAGGACAACACACCTGCAGAGACAGACAGCAGGACAACACACCTGCAGAGACAGACAGGCAGGACAACACACCTGCAGAGACAGACAGACAGGCAGGACAACACACCTGCAGAGAAAGACAGGCAGGACAACACACCTGCAGAGACAGACAGACAGGCAGGACAACACACCTGCAGAGACAGACAGACAGCAGGACAACACACCTGCAGAGAAAGACAGGCAGGACAACACACCTGCAGAGACAGACAGACAGGACAACACACCTGCAGAGACAGACAGACAGGCAGGACAACACACCTGCAGAGACAGACAGACAGGACAACACACCTGCAGAGACAGACAGGCAGGACAACACACCTGCAGAGACAGACAGGCAGGACAACACACCTGCAGAGACAGACAGACAGGCAGGACAACACACCTGCAGAGAAAGACAGGCAGGACAACACACCTGCAGAGACAGACAGACAGGCA
>CM051022.1:15509974-15522474 GCA_027704905.1 Muraenolepis orangiensis | reverse complement strand
GAGAGAGAGAGAGAGAGAGGAGAGAGAGAGAGAGAGAGAGAGAGAGAGAGAGAGAGAGTAGAGAGAGAGAGAGAGAGTAAGAGAGAGAGAGAGAGAGTAAGAGAAAGAGACACACACACACACACAGAGACAGATAGAGAGAGAGACAGAGAGACAGAGAGACAGAGAGAGAGAGAGAGAGAGAGAGAGAGAGAGAGAGGGGGGTAGAGAGACTGTATGATGAACATGGAGCCATTGTTTAGCTACGCTTACCTCCACAGGGAGCCATCTGCTCCCTGTCAATGCATCACCTGCTCGCCTGAGCCGTCTCCACGGTAACGGGACAGGGTGGGGTGGGCGGTGGATTAGGAGAGGTTGTGGGTTCGATGGGAGGGGCCAACCCGGGGACCAAGGGAGGGAGGGAGGAGGGAAGGAAAGGAAACGCAAACAGCTGGAGGGATAATGGCGGCCTCTAGTGGTCGTGGCGTCCTGCGCTGGGCCCAGATGTTGGAACTCTATACGGAGAGACAGGGGAACATGATCAGACCACAACAATAAAGTATGATATACAGTGATCTCTCAGGAGGGGCAATAACATAACATGACATTACATTATAGTCATTTAGCAGACGCTTTTATCCAAAGCGACTTACAATAGTGTGTTTCAACAAAGGAAGGTGAGAGAACAACTCATCACCAGAAGTCAAAAGTGCATTTAATTTCCTTACAAGTCTCCAAGAACTGAGCCAGAGCTCAGGTAGAAGTACAATAAGTTCAGGTCAAAGTATAATAAGGTGGCAAACAATCTAACTTAGTGACAAACAAACAATCCACTTAGTAAGAAGCAAATCAATTGACTTAGTAAGACGCTAGTAAAGCTAATAAAAAGTGGTAAGAGGACGCGCTAGGAGGTAGGATCCGGGGAGTGCTTCCTGAAGAGGTGAGTGTTCAGCCTGTGAGGAAGATGGGCAGAGACTGAGGTCCTGACATCCGTGGGGATGTCAAAGTAAAGTTGGAAGTTAGACTTACTTTAATTGTTTTCCAAAAACTGAAAGACTAACAAGAGACTAAACAGACACTGCAACTGTTTTGCGTACGATTCTTCCTATTTTCTTAGATTAGATTAGATTAGATTCTAATGTATGGTCATTTCACAGCACAGCGAAAATAATTTGGCATCTAAACCAGAGTGCAAATGTTCCAGTAAAGTGCCTGGTGATATACAATGTACAGTTGTTAAATACGATGTACAAACTGAAATAAAAAAATAAAACAATTTATGGAGTAGATATGAGATATGTGCAGAATTAAAGGTGTGTATAAATATAATATATATATATATATATAATATATATATATATATATATATATATATATATATATATAAATATATATATATATATATATATATATTTATACACACACAGGTAAATATATCTTATTGTAACCATCAAAGCTAATTAGGCTTTTTAATTGGGTGATCTTGTGATTGCGCTCTCCTCCACATGTTTCTTTAGATGTATTCATCTAAACGTGACTCCCCACCTTGGGGCCTAAATAACAATCGGAGTCAAAAGGAAAACCTCCCACCACGTCACGTCCCGATTACAACCAGACGAGTGACGGCTCTTGTTTACCTCGTCGACACCAGGTAGTGCGTTAGCCGCAGCGGTGGTTGATCCAGTCAATCAAGACACCACTAATTAGATCACACACTAACACACACACGCACACACATACATGCACACACACATGTATACATGCACACACACACACACACACACACACACACAATGCACGCTACACGCTCCCGACAGCTGGGTAAACACGGACCTGGGGCCCGGCCAGAGGAGGTTCTGGATGGTGCTGTTCTTGCAGGGCAGGAGAGACCAGAACGGGAGGTCGGTAGCGTCATGATGTGCGGTTCTCTCTCTCTCTGGTCTGGACTCCTCGAAACCAATCATCAACGTGGAACTTCACATCGATCCGGGTAGCACCTAACTTTTAATTAACCCCAATCGGCCTTTAGTTTACCTAACCGTAGCGTACCGAAATAGCAAGCGTGGAAACAGCGCCCCGTGTGGCCAACATGATATTACATCCGTAGTGTAGACTCCACCGTAGAGAATGTTATTCGAAAGGTTAAGAGAAGTGCAACAACTTAAACCAATAATAAAGGCTAAAAAGCACGTATATACAGTTATTAACACTTATATAACACTTAAAAAAATAATTTAGGTAATAATTAATTTCTTATTTTCTTTAGTCAGCTCATCCAACACTCATCTCTACCAATGACTGATTCTGACTTTAGATTATTTTTGGAGTATTTATTTATAGGTATACTGATATAAATGAATTTGTCTTAATTTTTTTTTAAAAGAACACTCATATTTATACACTGTCAATTATTATACTTATCGGATTTCGTGTTTATACAAAATAAATGATATCAGATATATGATCTATAATATATATGATACAAAATATGAGATGGGACAGAAATAGAAGGGGGGGGGGGGGGGGGGGTGGGGTGGGGGGGGTGATTGACAGGCGGCCGACAGAGGAGGGTCGTGGTCTACTGCACATGCTCAGAACGGGAGCACGTCGGACACACTTGGACGCTCACCTGGAGGGAGAGAGAGAGAGAGAGAGAGAGAGAGAGAGAGAGAGAGAGAGAGAGAGAGACGAGGACGACTCGTCTGAGTGACAGGTGAAAGTGACCAGTGCCTGTGGCGTGGAAACATCCCTTTTGTGGTCGGTCAAGGGGCTTCAAAAAATATACACCCCCAGATAAAGAGAGAGCCACGGCAAGAGAGAGAGAGAGGAAGACAGACAGACAGACGTGAGGTCGCTCGGTAGACCCTGTCCATCCGCCCGTCCCTCCCTCCTCCTCCCCCCTCCTCCCCCCCCCCCCCCCAACTCAGGGAAGAGTTGAAGTGTGGCAACAAGACATCTCCTCCTCCCCAAGGCCAGGCCATTACATCATCGACACCGTCGTTCCTCTGCTCCAATCAGAAGCCTGGATAATGCGATAATGTGTTGTTGGGACCACTGCACCGAGATGAGGAACGATGGTCCTTCCTAATAGGCTCCTCCCCCTCCTCCCCACCACCCCCCCCCCCCCCCCCCCCCCTTCAGATCTCATCCCCATCTCTGGAACACAGTTTGGAGCATTAAGGACTCCGATGGACGTTTGGATAACCAGAGATGAATACAGTCAGAAACCAAGAAAATAAATAAATAAACTCTTTTTCTTTTTATTGGTATTGTTATTGTGTACAGTTTATTGATTTGATAGTATTGTGTTCACACTGTGGGAGGGAATGGGGGAGAAAGCGTTCCATTGTTCTCGTTGCAAATGATGGCAAATCAAATTTCTTGAATCTTCGAATATAATATTTGTCTCAATTCATGCCCAGTTTCCTATAAATGGCATATGAACATCAACAAGTCCAAACGGGAGTTAATCACATTTATATGATATATATATATATATATATATATATATATATATATATATATATATTTGTCATAAACAAAGAAGACATAATTTCCTAATTCCAACCGTCAATCTTTAAAAACGATTTTTCGTCCAATTGTTTGTTTCTTCTCTTTCTCCTAACTCACTGAACACGCTCTTTTCAAAATCATGCATTTATTAAGCTTAATTTAAAATTTGTACCAACTCAAGTTGTTTATGAACGTGCTCGCAAAATACATGTGACTTTTATTTAATTTTAACACTTGTAGGGGAGGGAGGGGGAGGGAGGGAGGGAGGGAGAGGAGGGGGAGGGAGGGGGAGGGAGAGGAGGGGGAGGGAGGGGAGGGAGGGAGGGAGGGAGAGGAGGGAGGGAGAGGAGGGAGGGGGAGGGAGGGGAGGAGAGGAGGGGGAGGGAGAGGAGGGGGAGGGAGGGGGAGGGAGAGGGAGAGGAGGGGGAGGGAGGGAGGGAGGGGGAGGGAGAGGAGGGGGAGGGGAGGGAGAGGAGAGGAGGGGGAGGGAGGGGGAGGGGAGGGAGAGGAGGGGGAGAGAGGGAGGGAGGGGGTGGTGGGAGTGTGGCTGTCAGAGCCACTTGTAGTTCAGAGGTATGCTGGGGGTGGAGGAGGGCGTGTGTTCGGTGTGTGTGTGTGTGTGTGTGTGTGTGTGTGTGAGTGTGTGTGTGTGTGTGTGTGTGTGGGAGTGTGTGTGTGTGTGTGTGTGTGGGAGTGGGGTTTGTTGGCTGACTTTGCCCGGGGTCTGGAGGATTCAATTGTAGGAGTGACAGGGCCGGCGTGGCCGAGGGCCGGGGTGTCACTCCTCCAGAGGAGGGCAGCGGTGCGTCCCGGCTGCCCGCTTCCCAGAGCACGACAAGGGGGTTAAGTACCACAGAATGGCCCCTATTATCCTCAGTGAGAACCGGCCCATGTGGCTTGGGGGGCCGGCCAGAGCTCCCTCCCTCCCTCCCTCCCTCCCTCCCTCCCTCCCTCCCTCCTCCTCCTCCACCCGAGATCACCACCTTCTCCACCACAACCACCGCCGCCACCTCCTCCTCCACCACCACTGCTACCGCCATCACCACCAACACCTCTACCACCTCCTCCTCCACCACCCAAGATCACCACCTCCTCCACCACTCAACACCTCCTCCTCCACGCAACAGTACATCCTCCTCCACCACCCAACACCACCACCTGCTCCACCACCAAATGCCACCTCCTTCTCCTCCACTACCCAACACCACCACCTCTTCCACCACCAAACACCACCTCCCCATCCACCACCACCTCCTCCTCCTCCTCCACCACCTCCCCTCCCGCCACCTCCTCCTCCCCCAAATGCTACCTACTCCTCCATCCCACCACCCTCCATCACCCAACACCACCTCCTCCTCATCCACCACCCAAAACCAACACCTCCTCATCCACCACCCAACACCACCATCTCCTCATCCACCACTATCACCAACACCACCTACTCCACCACCACCACCACCACAACCACCACCACATCCAGGGTCCGGCACACAGACTGCCAACCCAGCCTGACTGACTTCCATATCCATGGCACACAAATCCAACCGCCCCCATCCTCCATCACCACCACCACCTCCTCCTTCACCACCCAACACCTCCTCCTCCCCCACTGAAGATCACCTCCTCCATGCAACACCACCTCCTTCACCACCACCCCACACCCCTTCCCTCTCCCTCCACCACGCAACACCACCACCACCTCCTCCAATTACTACCAATACCACCACTTCCTCCACCACAAAATGCCACCTCCTCCACCACCACCCAACACCACCACCACCGCCAGCACACCGTGTCATATGCTATACACCAAGGTGAAAATCCCCTTCAATTAGTTTTACTTTTGTTGTTCATAGAAGTTCTCCATTCACGTTCTACTGAACTAAGTCGGTATTCAGTACTACAGGAGCATACTGCTGAAGTATCGCAGGAAGTCAAAGTGATTGACCTCTGTATATTCTTGAGGTCAACCACTGCTTCCCCAGCTGTTTGAGGTGTTTCTCCTTCTCCATCAGCCCCAACTCCTTCTCCTCGCCGACCACCGAGAGACGCAGCGTCAGAAACATGACACGACAGATTGTTCAGCGGCCACAAAAAAAGCCTTCTTAGAACCAAGATGGCCGCCGGGTGAAACCAGGCCCGCCGGCTCCCATCTGGCTAATGGGGAGAGCGAGGAACCAAAGGTTGCATCGCGTCTCGTCCCCCCCCCCCCCCCCCCCTGATAAACGGACATTGTTGTCTCCCCCCGACATTTAATGAGGGGTATAAGTGAGGGGAGTTTGATATGACATCACCACCGCTAATATTTAATACTAACGCCTTAATGTACCCGGAATCTCTTGGGCATTTGGAGAAGAAGTGCGGAGAGAAACAGTGCTCTATTATGCTGGGAAATGTTAATTGGAAATCGTCGGCTGCAGTGACTTGAAACAAACAATATACTCAAAGGGAAACAGTGAGTGTCCCGCACTGGGACTCGAACTCACGACCTCCGGCATGAGAGGCGACGTTCTGACGTGAGAAGCTGAACCCCATTGGCCCTACTAGCTTCATAGCTAGAACGTCTATTTAGGCTTTGGGGAGTGAGGTGTTACCACTGCACAGCGCCACCTGCTGGCAACCGTAACATAAGGACAGCAGTTGCCACTTACTCAACACAATACTTAACTTCATAAACAATGAAAAGTATAGCATTAAATTTGTTTTGTTTACGTGAATTATATATAATATTCAAGTAAACACTATTTTCTAAAATGTGCCCCCCAAAAATGCACAGAAGTCACACACTAACGTATATCATATCACATATCAACATATCACACAGATAAACCTGAAGGCTTTTGTTGAACTATTTTATAACACACCTACAACTTGAGTTTTAAACTTAGACTAGTTAGTAGACCTAAGCGTTATTTGCGAACACACATCGCCCTCTAGTGGCCAACGGTTAGATGAAGAGATAGGAACTGCTCTAGGCTTGGTAGAGCCAGAGAAAGCGCCCTGAAAGCGGTATATGGGGTCAGATCAGTCTCCAAAAGAAATAAAGCACACAGAACGATCCACAGATGCACAGAACGATCCACAAATGCACAGAAAGCGTTTTTTTATAAAAATGTAAATATGTTTGTGAAACTTTTTTACATTTATAAAATGATATGTTTTTGTGTGTGCATGGATATATAAATCCGGAATTACATTTGAGGATCGTTCTGTGCATTTGTGGATCGTTCTGTGCACTTGTGGATCGTTCTGCGTGCTATATTTATTTTTGAGACTGATCTGACCCCATAGCTGTAAGACGGAGAGCCTGTGAAATGCACGGTACTTCGGTGGGCATACAGCGCCGTCTAGTGGGGAAATAGTGGCAGTTGTCCATTTTGTAATCGCGCTCAAAAACAAACGTTTTTACACTTTCGTAAATAATCCAATGCAGCCCTTGGTGGACTGAGAAACAGGGCAGGGACCTCCTATGTTATGTTATGTCATCCTATATATATATGTTGTACAATATAACACATGTAGATATCATCCATCAATCACTTTATTGTTATTTTTATGTTATTTTTTTATTTGATTGTGTAGAATATTCTTGTAGTATTGTGTTCTAGAAGTTCCATTGTACTTGTTGCAAATGGCAAATACAAATTCTTGAATCTTGAATCTTGAATCTTGAATCTTGAATGCATTTTATTTTCATATATGATGCCGTAATAACTTCTTAATATATTCAGCTTTGATGCTTAGTTATAAGCCATGTCGACATAAAAAAACATTTAAAAAATCAATCCATCAGGCTTAAACTTTTCCATTGTACGATGAGTGACCCTGGTGTGTGGCAGGATACAAATAGATTTGACAAGATACCAAGATACAAGATACAATATGTTTACTCCCCATTCCCTCCCGCAGTATGCATTTTAAAAACAATACTAGAACAAATACGATATACAATAAAAATGAACGGAAAAAAAGAACAATATAGTGAGGAATATTTGATTCCCGGGTCTATCTCAGTCGATGACCTGGACCCCCTGTGGAGAAAACACCGACGTGAAGGTGGAATTTGGGTGAATCGTGGGGCAGGGGCGGAGCTAAAGGGGTGGCACAGGGTGGCACCCGCCCCCCCTGTGATCTGATTGGCCACCCTGTGTGCCCCCCCAAACGCCCATTGGGTGTTGAGTGCTGTCAATCAGTATGACGTTGTGAAAATATCGAGAAGCAATCGGATTGGCCATCCCGTGTGTGCCTCCGCAATTTCATTGGCTCTTAGTGATGTCAATCAATGTGTGCTTCAGCTACTGAGCTAGAGAATCTGTATCACGTAACGTTAATCTCTTAGAAGAATGGCCGCATGTCGCCAGCGACACAATTTCACAAAGACCTGAGCCAGGTAAGCACAACACAACACTATATTTGTAGGTTAAAAATAGAACCAGAGCCTACGCTCTGGTTTCTATTTTGGAAATACTGTAGGTACACACCTACTTTGTTTTATTGTATAAATTGTTTAAATTGTATATTGTTTAAAAGGCTCTAATAGTAATAAATATTGCAGTATTTGAAAATTGACAGTGCTGTAAATAGTGTTTTTCTTGCACAATACATTGCACCCACTTAATCTGTTTTAGGCTACTGTTGGTGAGTTTACTAATGGCAGATGTTGATGAGAATATCATAAACAAGGGGACATGTCAAGCAGAATTTTAATGTTGACAGTGCAAAATGAAAAGGTCATGCACCTTCCTTACACAGTGAAAGAGTTAATGTAGCCAACAAAAATATGATGAATAAGACATAAATACACTGTGTAACTGTACAATTTAAGAAAAGTAACTATTTCCACTTAGTAGTCTAAATGTTGATGTGAGACGTCGGTGGCGGCCTTAATTTTTTACGGCAATTTTTTTGGGGTCACTTTTAGCTGGCCCCCCTAAGTTAACTGTTGTCACCCCTGTGCCACCCCCCTGAAAATGACCTGGCTCCGCCCTGTCGTGGGGGTAAGGGGACGGCAAGAATTGGTTTCTGCATTAATCATGTTTGCGACAATTATGGTGGTACGTATTTATATCATATACGAAATATATTAAGTGGTGAGAAAGAAAATAAATACATAATACCAACAGCACCAACAACATATAGTAGGCTGCCTAGTCTAGTTTGTAAGCTAAATGTCTTCTCTGCTTTGTATGTATCCCACTCCACACAACAACGTGTGTGTGTGTGTGTGTGTGTGTGTGTGTGTGTGTGTGTGTGTGTGTGTGTGTGTGTGTGTGTGTGTGGGTGCGTGTGTGGAATATGTGAAATCCACCTGTGGAAAACCACCTAAGACCACACACTAGGTGGACATTAGGTGGATATTTCCCAAACAGGGAAAATGAAACAAAAAACATTCAATATTAGGATTATTAATAATAAAACGATTACATTACATTGTACGTGTATAATGCTAGGAAAATGTAAATATTGAAAAGCACTATATACACACAATACAATATACAAGCATACATTACACATCAGAGTCAGCATGTCAAATAAATGCCCATTCATATGTCAAAGACCAACATCATTAAAATGGGTTACTAAGGTATGTAACACTCATTAATTAATTACATTTAAAACAATTTTCACATTCAGATTAGGTTTATTTGACCCATGTATGTGGTCCAGTGTAATGTACAGTAGTAACATGTCATAGACAGCTCAGAAAATGTGCAAAAAGTTACAGAATTTTACAAATTACAAAATTACAAAATGTACAGAAATACCAAAAAATACAAGAGAATACACAAATATACATATTTACATAATTGCAGAATATATGAATCTGAAACTATGAACAGTACAGTACAAATCTAAATATAAAGTGTGAAGTGTATAGTGCAGAATCCATGGTATATATATCTAAAATACACCCCGTTTATTTCATGGGTTTACGGGGCCAACGCAATTCAAATGCATTTCATGTGAGAGAGAAAGAGAAAGAGAAAGACGGGAAAGACTAATGGTGGTGTCTGTCTGGGACCATGTGATCTGTCATGGACTGGGACGTCCCAGAAGAGACAGAATGTCCCCCCCCCCCCCCCCACCCTCTGCATCCATCTAATCACATTAGTGGATTGAGCGGTCCGTGTGTGGCAGTGCCCCCCCCTCCATCAGTCAAACCAGCAGAGCCGCCACTGAGGCGGATGCCGAGGGTCTGGCAGAGCCTCTGTTTTTATGATTGGTTGTTTCCAGACTGACATTAGTTTAGTTATTGAGGACCAACAAGAGGCCTGGAGGGAACACTGGAGACCCTGTGTGGTGGCCTGTCTCCCCCACCCCCACCATCGCCAACGACCCCACCCCCACCCTCCACTCAAGCATCAGGCAGGCCACCACCACCACCAACACCACACCACCCCACTCAGCCACCACCACCACCACACCACCCTCCACTCAAGTGCCACCACCACCACCACCACCAACACCACCCCACCACACCACCAACACCACCCTCCACTCAAGCACCACCACCACCACCACCACCCACCACCACACCACCCTCCACTCATGCACCACCGACACCACCACCACCACCACCACCACCACACCACCACCACCACCCCCACCACCACCAACACCACCCTCCACTCAAGCACCACCGACACCACCACCACCACCACCACCACCCCCACCACCAACACCACCATCACCCCCACCACCCACTCAAGCACCAGACAGGCCAATGCTGTGACTGACCGACATTAGGGTGGTGGTGGTGGCGGTGGTGGTGGTGGGTGGGTCAGTTTTGGGGTCTGGAGGGCAAAAGAAAGACAGGGCCACCATGGAACGCCCCCCCCCTCCCTGCGTCCCCACTGGGGGTCTGCTGGTGGGGGTCAAGGAGCTGAGGGTGGTATGATATTTATGGCGGCTTATAGAGGCGGCCTGTTTATCCAGAGGGATGCTGTGGCCGGCGGCGCCAGGCAGCGGAACACAGAATAGAGTAATGGGTTCTAGCCGTAGCTTCCGTGACCCTCATAAATCCACACGGATGAATGGGGATGACCCGGGCCGGGGCTCGGCCTCAAACACAAACCAAACTCAGTCAAACACACACTCACACACACACGCACACGCACACTCAGCGCACATGCACACACACAGACACACACTCAACGCACATGCACGCACACACACAACGCACATGCACGCACACACTCCGCACATGCATGCAGACACTCAACGCACATGCACACACACTCAAGGCACATGCACACACACACTCAACCCACATGCACACACAATTAGCGCACATGCATACACACACAAAGCACATGCACACACTTACTCAACGCACATGCACACACACACTCAACGCTAATACACACACACACAACGCACACACACGCTCAAAGCACATGCACACACAAACTCAACGCACATGCACACACATTCAACGCACATACACACACACAACGCACACACACACACTCAAAGCACATGCACACACACTCAAAGCACACGCACACACACTCAAGGCACATGCACACACACACACTCAACGCACATACACACACACACACTCAACTCACATGCACACACACACTCAACACACACACACACTCAAAGCACATGCACACACACACACCGCTCTAGCAATTGTCACAATGCAGTGTGTGCCCTGCCACCGTGGCTCCAGATATCCTGCTGGACGCGCCACACATCAACACTAATTTGTCCCCTGGTCCCCGTCCATGTGAACGTAGCCTCAGGAATGCATTAGCGGCCGTCCTACCGAGACATTCTGTCAGGGTAATGTGACAGGGAGGGGACGGACGGGTCAGGACGTCCCATGGCCTGGGTTGGTTTGGGCTGGATGGCTCTCAAACCCAGGCATGCAAACGTCTAAATCCGACCCTGTGATTCGATCTGTGGGACAGCGGCACATGTGGCCTCCATGTGGATGACATTTTGGCTGACATTTGTACATAAACCTGTACACGCAAAAAAATTCATAAATTGATTTGCAGTCATCGTTGGTTCAGATGTGTTTTCAATGATTGAGGAGTTACTGAAGTCAAAGTTGCTCAGTCAAAAGTTAGAGGTCTAAATATAAATCAATAAAGAGGATTGAATCCTCTTTATTGATCACATACATGTAAATACACAGTGAAATGTGCTTTTCTCTACATTTAACCCATCCTAGTATTAGGAGCAGTGGGCAGCTGCCCAGGGAGCAGGGTAGGGGTCTGGCTCCTTGCTCAAGGGCACCTTGGCAGTGCCCAGGAGGCGAACTGGCACCTTTCAATCACTAAGTGGTTTGCAGCTGTGGATTTATTTTTTCTTCATCATTACGGCTATCATCATTTTGAATCATTGTGCACCTAAAGTGAAATCAGGGAAGCCAAAACACCAAAAATAGAACAGTACAGGATTTAACTGTCATTGTGTTTTGGGTTTTTTATGTTCATCCAGTCCCACATGCAGAACCACTTGGACCAATCAGATCCTGAGCTCAGGAGTTGGACTCAGATCACCCGGTATAAGGACATGTGTGTGAGGTGACGTGTGTGTGAGGTGCGTGTGTGTGTGTGTGTGTGTGTGTGTGAGGTTACGTGAGTGTGTGTGTGTGTGTGTGTGTGTGAGGTGAGGTGTGTGTGTGAGGTGACGGGTGTGTGAGGTGACGTGTGTGTGTGAGGTGACGTGTGTGTGTGTGTGTGTGTGTGTGTGAGGTGACGTGTGTGTGTGTGTGTGTGGTGAGGTGTGTGTGAGGTGTGTGTGAGTTGCCTGTGAGGTGGCGTGTGTGTGTGTGTGTGAGTGTATGAGGTGTGTGTGTGAGGTTAGGTGACGTGTGTGCATGTGTGCGTGTGTTGTGGTGTGTGTGAGGTGTGTGTTAGTTGCCTGTGAGGTGACGTGTGTGTGTGTGAGTGTAAGAGGTGTGTGTGTGAGGTTAGGTGACGTGTGTGTGTGTGTATATGAGGTGACGTGTGTGAGGTGCGTGTGAGGTGACGTGTGTGTGAGGTGTGTGT
>CM051022.1:15494974-15504974 GCA_027704905.1 Muraenolepis orangiensis | reverse complement strand
ACATTACTCTATCATAACATGTCATTAACATTACTCTATCATAACATGTCATTAACATTACACTATCATAACATGTTATTAACATTACACTTACATATTTTACTGGACTTTCTGGACTCATTAAAGTTACTGCACTGTACTGCACTGTATTCATGATGCTGCTACTGGCACTTTAAAATGGTTTTAAATACTTTTTTGCACAATTCAACACATATATCATCCATACACATCATCCATCAGTCACTGTATTTACTTTGTGTATTACGTGTATAGTATTTTTATAGTATTGTTTTAGAAATTCAAACGGGGGGGGGGGGGGGGGATGAGGAGTAAGCTTTACATACTTGTTGCAAATGGCAAATAAAAATCTTGTTTCTTGTATCAAATGTTGCATCAAAAATGACATCAAACGTTCCGCAGATGGACATTAAGGACTAAATAATGGCCATTATGAATCAAGATGATTTTTTTTACTAATTTGGAAAATCGTACAGATTATTTTTGTCATGTTTTGTTTTGTTCTGTTATACACAATAAATAAATGAAAAGACAATACATACACAGTAAGGGTGGTCAGTCTGACTCAATTATTATCAATAAAACGATATGGTAACTATATATATATATATATATATATATATATATATATATATATATATATATATATATATATATATATATATATATATCTATATATATATATATATATATATATGTTCATCTTATGATCATAAGTACGGCGGGAGGACACTCAAAGCCTTTGTATATATATAGATCTACCATCAGTAGTAAAAGTAATAATCATTTAACTTAATAATAAGTAAAGTAATAATTGTATTTGATCAATACATCGCTTTTGTTTGATATATAAGCTATACAGGCTAATACAGCTCAGTCGTATAAAGGCAATTCATGAATGGAATTCACATTATTTCATTTAAGTCTGATTTTAAAACGATAAACAAGATAATAGACGAACAGGTTCGCTACAACCGCTACACACACACACACACACACACACACACACACATACACACACACACACACACACACACAATTTGTATTTTTGTTCCAAATGAAAACCAGTGCATATTGTATCTTTTTATAAATGCATTTTTCGTTAAAAAAAATGAAATGTATAGTGTAATACAGACAGTGTGGTTAATTGGCCTTATTTAGACACAATGATAATTGATGTATTTATTACAGGCCTATTAACCGTTATATTAGCATACGTATTTCAGTGTAATTAAATTCAAATGGAGTCTAAATGATTTGTTAATGATAATTTAAAGTCCTGTGACATTGAATGTTTGAATTTAAATATGTGATATATGTTTCAATTATATTCTGTCTCATTTCAGGCCAGATTAGGAAATGGACCGTTTTTTCACTGCGCAATATCCACTACTTCTATATCGATTGCATATGAATTATTATTAATATTGTCAGAAGAAGAAAAGGAATACGATCTGTCTATCCATTACGCTACGCAATACAATCGAGTTGCATATGGCACACTTTGAGATGATTGTAAATATTAGACTATTATAATGAAGATTTTCCTTTTTTATTTTTCAATAAATCATTGCGTCATCATATTTTATACTACTAGACATCATCCTAACATGTAGTATAATCCATCATATTATTTCACGTAGTTTGCTATTTGCTATTCGATGATTCATGTGATAGATTAACTTTTTCATTTCATTGTCTCGTTCAAACCATTTATATATATATATATATATATATATTAATGACAATTAAATTGATTGAACGAATACATATCTTTATTATTTTAATTATTGTTGTTTTCATATGTAAACATGAATCAAATGAGAGGATAATCCAGTAATACATAGAGTACCGTATAGGCCTATATATTATATCTGTATATATATATATATCGATATATATATCGATATATCTATATATTATATCTGACCAAGACTTTGGATTAATGTGCTGTTTGTCAGATCGAATTGATTTGATTTAAATTTGTGTTGCTGATCATCGCCCTGTAATCAATTATCCCCAAAACAAGATGAATGTCCTTACATGGCATTAATAAGGTGATGGGGTAGAGTTGGTTTTGTTCTATAAATAACTAAATAGCCTGATGACGCAAAAGATTGATATAAAAAACAAGCAGGCATATTGCGTAACTGATTTCCATAAACGGATCATCAGATGACGCGTTCACATCAACCCGTCCAGGTTCAAATAGGAGTGACCCACACCCCAAACCACATGATCTCCTGATCACACCGGACACACACACACACACCTGACTGATCACCACCAAACGGAACCACACATACATACCACTGGAAGGAATCACACCTTTATATCTATTCTTTTTTTCGCGCGTAAAAGACCCCAATGAAGACGGAACACGTGGCGGCGCAGAGCGCCCCGTTTGGCGCCAGGAGACAGAGTCTGATCGAAGACGCGCGGAAGGAGCGCGCCGCCGCCGCCTCCTCCTCTTCCTCCATCACCTCCTCCATCACCTCCTCCTCCATCTCCTCCATCTCCTCCATCTCCTCCACCTCCTCCTCCTCCACCTCCCCCTCCTCTTCTTCCTCGTCGCCGCCGCAGGAGGAGGACCGCAAGGAGCCGAAGGAGGAGCGGGTCGTGCTGAACGTGGTGTTCGCCCTGAGCAACGAGAGGCAGTCGGGACTCTTCAAAACAGGGAAAATATTCGAGGTGAGCTAAAATGATAATCATTTTTTAATAACAGTGTCATTTTTTCATCATTATTGTGTTAGAAATGATTACTAATAATACTAATAATACTAATATTAATACTACTACTACTAATAATAATATCAACAACAACGACAACAATAACCCTAACCCTATGACAAGAATAACAATAATAATAATAATATTAATAATAATAATAATAATCATAATAATAATAACAATAATCATAATCATGATAATGATAATGATAATGATTATATTATTAGTATAAATATTATTAAAATGATTAATTATTATAATTATAATTATAAGTGAGTTGAGCGGTTGACTTTCACGTGGTGTGTGTGTGTGTGTGTGTGTGTGTGTGTGTGTGTGTGTGTGTGTTATTCCGCCCTCAGACGTTCGAGGCTAAGCTTCTTCACATCGAGAGCCGACCGGCCAGGAAGGTGAAGAACAGCATGGCGTCCGACCTGGAGTTCTTCCTGAGGTGTGAGGTTCCCCGGGCGGACCTCGAGGAGTTCATCAACTCTCTGAAACGGGTGGCCGACGACATCCACACCTTCCCCGAGGAGAAAGGTACGGCAGGGCTTCAGACCAGCGCAGTAGGGTCTCCTCCTGTGATGTTGGCCTAGATTCAAAGGGTTAGGGTTAAGTAAAGAGGTATTAGGATTAACTAAATATGTAGGTAGGGTCAGGGTTAAGTAAAGGGGTATTAGGATTAACTAAATGTAGGGTCAGGGTTAGGGTTAAGTAAAGGGTTATTAGGATTAACTAAAGATGCAGAGTTAGGGTTAAGTAAAGATGCAGGGTTAGGGTTAAGTAAAGATGTAGGGTTAGGGTTTAGTAAAGATGCAGGGTCAGGGTTTAGTAAAGATGCAGGGTCCGGGTTTAGTAAAGATGTAGGGTTAGGGTTTAGTAAAGATGCAGGGTCAGGGTTTAGTAAAGATGTAGGGTTAGGGTTTAGTAAAGATGCAGGGTCAGGGTTTAGTAAACATGTAGGGTTAGGGTTTAGTAAAGATGCAGGGTTAGGGTTTAGTAAAAATGCAGGGTCAGGGTTAGGGTTACTTAAAGGGTTAGAGTTAAGTAAAGGTGTAGGGTAAGGGTTAGGGTTAAGTATAGGGTTGGGTTAAGTAGGGTTAGGGTTATGTGAAGATGTAGGGTCAGGGTTAAGGTTGAGTAAAGATGTAGGATAAGGGTTAAGTAAAGGAGTAGGGTTAGGGTTAAGTTAAGGGGTATGGTAAGAGTTAAGTAAAGATGTAGGGTCAGGGTTAGGGTTAAGTAAAGGGGTAGGGTTAGGGTTAAGTACAGATGTAGGGTTGGTGTTTGGGTTAAGTAAATATGAAGAGTCAGAGTTAGGGTTAAGTAAAGATGTAGGGTCAGGGTAAGGGTTAAGTAAAGTGTTGGGTTAAGTAAAGGGGTAGGATTAGGGTTAGGGTTAAGTATAGAGTTGGGTTAAGTAAAGGGGTAGGGTTAGGGTTAAGTAAAGATGTAGGGTCAGGATTAGGGTTGTAGGATTAGGGTTAGGGTTAAGTAAAGGTTTGGGTTAAGTAAAGGGGTAGGGTTAGGGTTAAGTGAAGGGGTAGGGTTAGGGATAAGTAAAGATGTAGGGTTAGGGTTAAGTAAAGATGTAGGGTCAGGGTTAGGGTTAAGTAGAGGGTTAAGGTAAGGGGCAGGGTTAGGGTTAGGTAAATATATAGGGTCAGGGTTAAGTAACGATGTAGGGTCAGGGTTAAGTAAAAAAGTAGGGTTAGGGTTAAGTAACAATGTAGGATAACGTTTAGAGAATGTAAAGGGGTATTTGGATTAAGTAAGGATGTAGGGTTAGGGTTAAGTCAAGGGTTCTGTTAAGTAAAAGGGTAAGGGTTAAGTAAAAATGTAGGGTCAGGGTTAGGTTTAAGTAAAGATGTAGTAGGATTAGGGTTAAGTAAAGAATTAGGGTTAGGGTTTAGAAAAGGGTGAGGATTAAGTAAAGGGTTAGAGTTAAGTAAAGAGTTAGGGTTAAGTAAAGGGGGTTAGGGTTAAGTAAAGGGATAAAGGTGTAAGAGATGCTTCTAAGCAATGTTCTGTATAGGCGTCCAAAAATCAAATAATATTCAATATTCGACTAAACATTTAGTACGTTTTGTTTAAATTAACTGGAAGTTTTTAAGTGTGTTATTTCCTGTTTTTGCCATAGTTCCTTGGTTCCCCAGGAGGATTAAAGAGTTGGATCGCTGCAACCTGTTAATAACCAAATTTGATCCCAACGTGGACCAGGAACATCCTGTATGTATTTTAATTTGACTGAATAACACGATTTATGTTACTCAGTCTTTTGTTGTTATTCTATTTCCCCCCTGAGATAAACAATACACTAATAGTTCCCATTATGCAGGGTTTCAGTGATCCGGAATACAGGAAACGGAGAGCCTTCATCTCTGAGCTCGCCTTCAGCTACAAGCAGTGAGTTATCTCACACTTTCAGCTCACTTTAACTCTATTGTCATTGTGCCTGCAGTGCTAATTGCTAATAAGAAATAAACATACAAAAAATCATAAATGTTAACTAAATAAATAAATATAACATAATAATATATAATATAATATATTAATATATTCAAATAACGGCTACATGGCAATTTGCATAGCCTTTATCGCTTTGGATAACAGCGTCTTTAAAATGACTAAAATCTAGTAAATAGAAGTGAATAGTAAAAACAGGAAAAGTAGTCTAGTAATAATAGTGATTACTAACAGTATTACCGGTATATAGTAGCAACAATATTGAATAGTAGTAATAATAGTGATACATAGCCTAGTAATAATAGTGATAAGTAACACTAGTGAATAGTAGTAATACTAGTCAATAGTACAGTATTAGTAATTAATAATAATAATAATAATAATAATAATAATAATAATAATATTGAATAGTAGCCTAGTAGTAATAGTGAATAGTAACAATATTAACATATTGAACCGTCGTAATAATTGTGAATAGTCGTCTAGTGGTAATGACTGTGAATAGTAGCCTAGTAATAACTGTAAATAGCATCAATAGTGAATACAAACCATAGTGAGCAGTAATAGTGAATAGTAGCCTTAATTGCATTGATTCTGTTTGGCCACAGGGGGGACCCTTTACCCACCGTGGAGTACACCACAGAGGAAGTCTCCACATGGTGAGAGCATATACTGAGCAACACACTCAGTATAGGCTGGAAACATACACATGTATCGAGGGGGGGGGGGGTGTGTGTGTGCATATCAAGCCCGGTGTGTCACATGACCCCCGTGTCGTCCCAGGAGGGAGGTGTACCGCACGCTGAGGACCATCTACCCCAGCATGGCCTGCAGCCAGTTCCTGGAGGCTCTCCAGCAGCTGGAGGCGGAGTGCGGCTATGGAGAGGACCGGATACCACAGCTCCCAGAGGTCTCCGCCTTCCTCAGAGGTATGGGAGACCTGGATGAGTGAGTGAGTGAGTGAGTGAGTGGGTGAGAGGATGAGTGAGTGGGTGAGTGAGTGAGTGAGTGAGTGAGTGAGTGAGTGAGTGAGTGAGTGAGTGAGTGAATGAGAGATTTCACCGAGTTAGGGACCGGGTTGAGTCTTGGGGTAGTGCTCACCGAGTTAGGGACCGGGTTGAGTCTTGGGGTAGTGCTCACGCTCGCCATTGTTGAACGTTGTAGTTAAAATGGCGCCCGCAGAGACAGAGCATAATACTCCTAGTAGTACACTGTGACGCACACAAATGACGATGCTCGATGCTCCAAAGTCTTCCGGGAGGGCTGTTTGAAAAGCACCCCCCGGAAGACGTTTTGAGGACGCTGATTGGCTACATTTTATGTCACTCGTTTATATATCTTGAATCAGCAATGGCTAAACTGCTACAGAGACCCGCCTCCGTGGGGCTATTTCTCTACAGCCCCCCCAGCATCGTCCTTCAAATGCAACCTTAAGGCTGCAGACCCTGAAATGGAACATGGCCACAGTGTACTAGCCATATGGGTACTAGGAAAAGCATATTATGTTGCGCAAATTATTTTAAAATCATATTTTACACATATTTCTGGGTGCATTCCATATTTTAAACACACACATATTGACAATTTATATATATAGATTTTTTTATATTTTGTTTGTGCGTGTGGTTTAGGGGGGGCGGCGCCCCATCGCCCCCTATGGGCCAGCCGCCACTGAACATCAATTGCGTCATCATTTTTTCCCACGACTCTTCCACGTTTTTTTCCCCCCAGAAAAGACCGGCTTCCAGCTGCGTCCGGCCGTGGGCCTTCTGTCGGCCCGGGACTTCCTGGCCAGCCTGGCGTTCCGTGTGTTCCAGTGCACCCAGTACATCCGCCACGCCTCCTCGCCCATGCACTCGCCCGAGCCGTGAGTCCCCTAACCTACTCGTTTTTGCGCACTTTTTGTGGTGCACGATTTTTATGGTGTATCGCGGCAGTTTGTTGCAACGCATAACGCCGATTGGTCCTTTTTAATTTGAGTCTTTTAATCCGATAGAGATTGTTGCCATGAGCTGCTGGGTCATGTTCCGATGCTGGCCGATAAGGAGTTTGCCGAGTTCTCACAGGTACACGTTACGCCTCGTATCGCAAGTTGTCTCGTAAGTGTGTACAGTTTGTACCGTGTGTGTGTGTGTGTGTGTATTCGTGGATATTTGACGTGTGCGTTTGGAGTTCAGTCGGTGTGAAGCTCACTGCGTTGACGTTGCTTCCTGTAGGAGATCGGGCTGGCCTCGCTCGGGGCGTCGGACGAGGACATTGAAAAACTTTCAACGGTAAGTTCTATCTTTTGTAAACGTGTAAATAGTGTTGTTTCATGTTTTTGAACCAGTTGTTTCCTCTTGAATGTATTCATGTATGTATGATCCAAATTATTTTAACAATGTCTTTGAGTTTCTTGTAAAGGGTTATATCAAATAAACATATTATTATTTTTTATTATTATTATTATTATAATTATTATTATTATTATTATTGAGAAGAGGAATAGAATGAATATACACTCCATCTGCTTAGAGTTGAAGAAGAGCACACATTTTTACTCAATAACCATCATTGACTTAAAACTAGAGGGAACAGTTGATAGAGGCCACTCCATTTTTGGACGTATGTCACCACCTAGCGGTGAAAGTGCGGTACTGCACACCATGATTAACCACCCTCCTCTCCTCCCTTTCCCCTCGTCACAGTTGTATTGGTTCACCCTGGAGTTCGGGCTCTGCAAACAGAACGGTGGTCTCAAGGCGTATGGCGCCGGGCTCCTGTCCTCCTATGGAGAACTAGTCGTAAGTCGTTCATTTTCCCTCCATTTTCCCATTGCTATTCCTTCAAACTATAGGTCAGATAGCACGGAGCAAACTTCTGGTATCCATAGTGCTCTCTACAATCATCGGCAATCCTTCAACTCAAACCTGCTTAGTTTGTCAGCTTCTGGGGGAAAGCCTCTATGTGACTTGAGAGCAGTTCTAGTATGTTTGAAGATTCAAGATGTTTTTAACAAGTACAATGTAATGCTTACACCCCATTCCATTGGGATGGTGTATTTAGCGGTTCTCCTTAGTTCGATTTGTTATTATGTCTCTATTGTTATTCTCCTTTTTACAATACTTCATATATTCACGTCTTTATTCCGTAAAGCATTTGCATTTGTTCGTCCCGTTAAAACGGGCTCATCGAATAAAGTTTCATTTGACTTGTCTGGCAGTACGCTCTGTCCAACGAGGCGGAGTGCCGTCCGTTCGAGCCCGAGGAGACGGCCGTCCAGCCCTACCAGGACCAGACCTACCAGCCGGTCTACTTCGTGTCAGAGAGCTTCGAGGAGGCCAAGGTGAAGATGAGGTAAGGGTCAGGGTCAGGGTCAGGTGTGTGTGGGTATACGACACCAGATGACATAAGCTAATTAATGTATGAGAATGCATGGAAATAGAAAGAGCATACATAATGGTACACCTGCATATTCAAGATTTTGAATTGCCATATGCAACAAGTACAATGGAATGCTTACTCCTCATTCCCTCCCGCAGTATGAATTCCCTAAAACACTAAACTATAAAATATAAAAATACTGTACACAATAGAAATAACAATAGAAAGAACAATAAAGTGACTGATGGATGAAATATACATGTGTTGAATTGTGCCAAAAGCATTTAGCATTTAAAGCATCTTAAAGTGCCAGTAGTGCAGCAGCATCATGAATACAGTGCAGTACAGTGCAGTGGCTGTAATGAGTCCAGAAAGTCCAGCAAAAGTATGATAGTGTAATGTTATGTAATATATAATGTTATATATATAAATATATATAGCTTTTAGCCAAAGCTCTTTACAAGTCATGCCTCACATTCATTTACATTTACATTTAGGGCATTTGGCAGATGCTTTTATCCAAAGCGACTTACAAGGAGTACATTAGTTGAAGCAGACCATAGCATAACGCTGAGGTACGCCAACATAACAATAGAGCAGTTCACAAGCATTCATATTAACAAGATGAATAACACAATTTGGTACTGCCAGGTCACCTGCTTAAGTAGCTGTGATAAGAGCGTGTTATCAACATTAAGGGTGGAGTCAGCCATGCAAGGAGACAGCCAGCATGTCAGGAGCAGTTAGGGTTAGGGTGTCTTGCTCAGGGACACCTCGACACTTGACTAGGAGGAGGAGACGGGGGATGGAACCAGCAACCTTCATGTTGTCAGACGACCGCGCTACCTCATGAGCTACTGCCGCCCCAGAGATGACAGCTTGTAATGGCTGACACACACACACACACACACACACACACACACACACACACACACACACACACACACACACACACACACACACACACACACACACACACACACACACACACCTTTATGTATATATATATATATATGTATTATCCCACTCATACCACTCTCCACCCAACAGGGAGTATTCTGCCAAGATCCAGCGGCCCTTCTCGGTCCGCTACGACCCGTTCACCTGCAGCGTGGAGGTCCTGGATCGGCCCGACAAGATCCAGAACACACTGGGCCGGATGAAGGAAGACCTGAGGATTCTGCACGGTGCACTGGAGAAGCTGACCTAACCCCAGAACCCACCCAGAACTCCCCCAGAACTCCCCCAGAACCCACCCCAGAACTCACCCAGAACCCACCCAGAACTCACCAAGAACCCACCCAGAACCCGACAGAATCCACCCAGAACTTGTGTGTGTGTGTGTGTGTGTGCGCCTTCGTGTGTACGTGTGTGTACGCGTCGTTTGCCATGTACACGACGGGCCGTGTTTACTTCCTTGTGTCAC